>NCKU01000199.1:7746-54563 GCA_003675995.1 Dinothrombium tinctorium
CGCGGCCGCTGCTGCCGCTGCGGACGGGGGCTGCAAACCCGCCAACGCGGCAGGGTGCGTGGGAATCATAGGCAAAGGGGGTCCGTGAGAATGAGCGGCGGATGGCAATTGCTGGGCATGGATTTGTTGCTGAAAACACAATCGAAAGTGAGTTTTTCGAGTGTAAATATGTTTGCTTTTAGAGCGGCGGGGGAAGAGGCGATGGGTGAGTGAGTAGTGTTTGGCAGTGTTTGACAGCGAGCGAAATAATGGTTTAATGGTTGGAAAGCGGAGTCATTTTGTATTCAAACGCAGGGAAACAGATTAAGAGTGGCGGAGAGCGCGATGCGTGCGATTCAATGCAAAGGCCTTCTTTTGAGGTTTAACGCAACGATGCGTTTGCAAAGAATTAAACAGACAACAACCAAGCCATTATCTTCCATTATCTTCCGCTGCTCAAATCATTGAACGCAAGCAACGAGTGACTGACTCTCTCACTCACTCCGTTCGGGCTGCCTCTCACTCACGAGATGCAACAGCGAGAGCGTAAAAGATAATTAAGTGGAGGATAAACAAAACATGACGACTCACCATCAAATGAGCGATTCCTGAATGCTGCTGCTAGTGGAACAAACATATGAACATATGAATTAGAAGACATTACATTGCTTCTATCTGCTTTTCTTCATTGTCAGCGTTCCTTAATTATGATCGCAACATAACATAAAATGCAATCGACAATCAGTGAGCTGATGATGAAGATGCATTCGAGTAATTTCATTACTTACGCCGATTATCGCATTCAATTCGGTCATTGTTACTTGCTTGGCCCGTTCAACGGCCGCAGCCACTTGTTGCTGATGCTGCGAACGACAAAAATGAGCTTAAGAGACGATAATAATGATAAACCGAAGCGATCGATATGTCCACTCCGTTAACTAGATGCATAATTAAATATCGTTCGCGAGAGAAAACATCGCTTGTTGCAGCAAAACCAAGTTAATTATTTATTTTGCGTCAAAAAAAGTTTGTCGAGCTGTTAATAATTATGAATGCGAGTGCTTCGCATTATCCACACTCATTAACAGTATTTTGATGCGCTCTTTGGATCAGGCGCAAAAGATTGTGCGAAGTTTATTTGTATGGCGAAAAGATTCTTAAACATCGCACACGATGATGCATACACACTAAATTCTTAGCAGCGCTTCTTTCGCTCGATAAGCAGCGGCAGTCGAGATGGATTTCACACGAAAAGAAATAATTGATTGGCACTTGAATTGTGAAAGAAACGAGCAGGCGATGAAAATGAATGCGAGTTTAGAAAAAAAATTGCGAGCGAAATGGTGATTAATTAATGCAATTGATAAATAATCGCGTATGAGTTGCAGCGAATCATCGTCAACCATTCTCTACGAATTATGCATTTATTCATTTATCGTCTTCTTTCTTTTCGCAGAAGACGCGAATGCGTTTCATTAATTTATAAATGATGGCGGGTAAGTTGGAATCGTAAAACGTGATAACAGGCTTGAAATTAAGATGAACGCTTGGAAAGAGATTTAGTTGGATAGTTCGGAAAGAGGATCGCGCAATTGAGTATCGAGAATGTTAATCCTTGGCAAGGAAGGAGAGACGCCGAGCTGAGCTGATGTATTGAATGAGAAGAAGCGCATCAATTGAAAGTAGACAAGCATTAAATAACAAATATTACCGCGTTCGCTGCTAACATTATGTAAGCGCATAAATGCGCGTCTATGATTTGAATGGTGATCGCGAATGCGGAGAGGAGGTGCGGCGCTATCTTCTTCGCTCACTCTCTTCAGCCGTTCATTCATTTTAATAAACAAATAGAAACTCATTTGGCGGAGAAAAGCGGACAATAACAACATTATTCATTTGATAAGCGATGAGCGAAGTAGTAAAGAGAAGAAAAACGGGCATATGACGGCAATGGAAGCGAGGATCGATGCTTTATGTATCGAATTTCTGGTGATAGAACAAACTGGCGAATAACAAGCCACCAATAGAACGAACATGTTTTCCGATGCTCAATATTGACTTTTGGATAAAAGAAGAAGAAGAAGAAGAAGAAGAAGCGGGAGACATAAGTCAATGCTCACAAGTTTCGTCATACGCTTGTCGCTCGCATACCCAACGTAAATGTTTGGCTTCGTTCGGCAAAAGTGCTCCCTTCTACTCATACCTTCTTTCTTTTGCTTTTCGCCAAACATAAAAACTAAACATGGAACGGATCTGTGTAACGCTGGACATGCAGCGCGAATGAGACCATCGTAAATATGCAGAATCAAATTTCGCGAAAAAAGTGTGCTTTTCACTTTGTGTCTGCTGCCTGCAACGCAAGCGACAACAGCATTAAATTTCACGCTTCGAGATGATTGCCCCTCCGAAAACATAATCTCGGATTACTAGTTTCCCACACATAGCAGCAGCAGAAAAAATGCTCAACTAATATGTGGATGGGGAACGAGCACGACGATGCTGTTAGCGATACGTTTGGTCGTCGGGGCTCGCTAATCGCTAACTGATCGGGTAGCTTATTTGCAAACTACAGCGAGCAAGCAGCAACCGCATACATTTGCTTCTTTTGCTCGAAATCAATCTCGACTTTCAATTTCGATTATAAAGTTGAACTCGCAGCGCGTTGTCGTGATGTGCGAGAGCGAAATGTGTGCTTACCTCTTGGGAGAGAAATGGTAAAATTTGCGCAATGATTGCATTCAATCGTTTCGCGATTTCTGTCTGTTGAAAAAAGAGAGAAATTGAAGAAAGCAACAAAAATTTGCGGCGAAAGTGTGCGTGTTTCCACGAGTCAAATTACGTGAAGCAATATATATCTATATAAACACGGTTAATTGAGCTGCGTCTCAGCTTCAACAGCTAAACAACGATACCAGAGACGAGCGAGTAAATCATGTTCAATGTTTTATGAAGTTAATTTGCAAAACAACGCCGTCAAAAAAACCTCTTTTCCGTTTCTCTTCATCTCTCGACTATTGAGTCCGTGTTCTAGCATCATTATGGCGAATAAACGTTGCACGAAAATTTCATAAAACTCGCCTCATTTAATACTCGATTTAAAATGTAAATTGTTTGCGAAAAGAGAAGAGAGAAGAAAAATATTATCATTATAAGAAATATTTAATATGATGATAGAGTTAGAAAACATCCTCTTCTTTGCTGTAATCATATTTTTCACTGCAATCATCGAGAAAGCACTCAGTCATAACAATATCAGCAAAGCGACGATTCTTATCGCTCACTTTTTCTCGCAATTCTCGCACAAAACGCTGCGAAAAAAAACTGAAAGTGAAGCAAAAATGCGGCAAAAAGCGGCGAAACAAAGTGAAGTACATAAAAATCGAGGAGTAAATAAATGAGTGTGCGAGAAAAAACAGCGAAGAAAGATGAAGAGCGAAGAGGAGGAGGAGAGCAGCAGCGGCGGCAGAAGCAGAGGAAGGAGTTAGTGAAGTGTTGCGATCACTCTCGCATCCGAACATGTTGTGAATTGCGGCCATTGAAAACTCAGTTACGCTACATAGATTGCATTCCACAAAAGCTCTTTTACGTGAACAGCTGTACGCCATTTAAGCCTCATTAAAGCAACGCATCTCTTCACTCCTGCAACACAAAAACTGCATCCATTGCGATTCTAAGAAAAGTGAAGCCAGCGCGGAGACAAATTCATTGCGAATAGAGCTTCCTGCGAAAAGAACACAGGAAACGCGGCTTCATCGCGTCGACTGTGTGCGGAGGATAAACAGCGTGTGCCTCTAAAATATACAATCGGTCGTTTATTAATTCTTCGAGCAATTAAAAAACGCTCTCTTTGCTTTCTCTTTCGCAATCAATTCAACATCACTTGAAACACTTTTCTCATTTTCAGCAAATTTTCGCCGAGCAAAAATAAAAAGCGAAATCGATTCTGTTTCTCAACAGTTGTTTAAAGAGAGATGGTAATCGAGGCGAGAAAACAGCGGAACACGCATTGTGCGCGAGTAGATGAAAAGCATTCGCGAGGCAATGAGCTTTCGTGAGCAGCGATCGAAAACAGACAGAGATGAGGCCGCAGGCAGGTACATAGAGCGATGTTAAATTCGTTGTAATGTGCAATTCGTGAGAGACAGCGATTAACGCTGTTTTATTTCACGTTCTTAACATTCATTAAACAGCGAACGGCCGCCTTGTGGGCAGTGGCGCGTAGGGCACACATGGAGCAGAGAGACACAAAGTAGAATGTTATGCAGCAGCAGAAGCAGAAGCAGCAATCGATTGTACGTTAAATAAACAGGGGGTGTTTAAATTACACTAACTTGTGCTATAAATCAACGCTTCAATTTGATCACTTCCATTGTTCCCATTTACTCTTCGAACCGTTTCAAAACGACGTCTACTGAAATATACACACACACATACACATTATAAACGAGTGCACGCCTTCGTCAATGTTTTGTGTGTAAACAAGCAGCTCTCCCTCTCTCTGTCTTTTTATTACATCGTTCGATCACTCACTCTACACTAACGCACGCATACATCGGTTAGTAGCCGTTAAAGGGACACACTCTACACAAACAGCGGCAGCGTGTGTATGTGTGTGTGTGTGTACCTGAGTAAACATCAGAGCGCCTTATACTTCGCAGCTAATCGAGTCTGTTTGCAGAGCGAGGCTAATGCGGGTTATTGTTCCGGCGAATGCCGCGAGTGAAGCGAAAAGTGAGACGAGCGAGAGGCGATCGATCGGATCGACGGCGGGCTGCTTGTTGGTGTCAAGCAGCAAATATGCAATCGAAATCGATGGTAAATGAATTAACGAGAATCAAGTGCGTTTCAACGGTGCAGTAGCATCGTACAGAGACTGCCTTTCGCTATCACTCGCTGAGTGATTTAAGCATCGCGTAACAACACTGAATTCTCGTGTAATCGAATTGCTTTTCGGTCACTGCCTCTCTCTCTCTCTCTCTTGCTGCTCCTTTGCTCTCGCGTTCAATGAACAAAAAATGAAGCACTCATCTCTCGCGGGAAACGGCGACGGGGTACAGTGTATCATCATCATCATGATCATCATCATCCCGAGCGATCGTATATACGCACACACACACACACACAAACACACCACTCACAACATAAAATATATACACACGTAGCAAACTCAATTTAATTTTCAGAACTAGCGTTCGGCGATCGAACAAATGTCAGTTAGCGTCGCTGATTTGTTTATATGAGTGAAACTCGAACACGTCGCTCGTGTGAAACTGAATCTGTGTGCTCATATTAAAAAAGCGTATAAACGTGCGTGACACGTGTTGAAAAGCGTTGTTAAAAACTTTTGTCGCTTTCATCGCGCAATTTAGAAGTGAGAAAGAGCGCAAAAATGAGTGAAATGCTACTTATTTTCATGTAATCAATTGCTGTAAAAAAACGAGAAAGATTGGTTGACAAAAAAGTTTTAGTTTTTGCTTCTCGGATGGCGAGAAGGGGAGAAATGTGATGGAAACGCACTTTACATTTCATTGCTGAAATGACGGTGAATGCTGATATTTCGCTCTTTTTTGTGTGTTCGTCTTCAACATTGATATAAGTTATGAGAGTGAATGAGAGACAAGGAGTAATGTAAAGAAAGTAAAATCGATTTTTCTCTTTTCAACCGTTCTTCGTTCATGAAAAAAATGGAGTATTTCACTCGCTAAAGAAGGAAGAAAATGTTAGAAAATCGAGGAGCAAAAAAGATGATAGCGAAAAGTGTGTGTCTTCACTTTTTCTTCTTCTTTTTCTTCTTCGGCTTTCTTCTTGTGAGAAGATGAAAGCGATTTTCGAAGAATGAAAAGAAGCGAAAAGAAGAGCGGAGATAAAATAAGCGGCGGCGGAAAAAAACACACATCTTTACCAATATTCGGATTTAAAAACATTACATCACATAAGCTTATATAAAAGATAAGCTGCTGCTGCGTGTTTTTTCTTCTTGAAAAATAGAAGCATGAAAGTAGCAGCAAATAAATTCGACAACATTTTCACTTTTTCTTGCTCAAACTTGGATTGTTGTTTTTTTTAAATGAAACACAAACGCAGCATCTGATATATAGCGCGGAGAGAAGAGAAGCGACAAAAGAAAGCGTTGATCGAGCGAAGCAATGATTGAGAAGAAGAAGGCGACGACGACTAGCTACTGAACTTGTTTCGATAATAATTTTATTTAGCGATTAAAAAAATTTGCTGCTTCATAATCACTCCTTCTCCTTTTTATTCTTCTTCTTTTCTCCAATGCATTCAATTCACAAAAGTTATTTCACGCTTTCAAATGTGTTGTTCGCTCGCTTCTCTAAATTGAATTTGATGTTAATTTGTTAGATTTTTCGCAGTGAAAAGAAAACGCTGAGCAGAAGCAGCAGCAGAAGCAAAAGAATAAAAAAAGCGAAATGAAGACATTAACAAAAGCGGAATGAGATGAGAGAGAAAAGAAAGGAAGAGCAGCAGCAAAGTTTTATTGATTGCCGAGTTTATCTCATTTTTCAGTTAAATTAAACGTGTTTTGCGCTTTAAATCGCACAATAACAATTTGAAAGCACCAACGCCAATGGCTTAAACAGCGGCAGCAGACGCGAACAATTTGTTTGAAGTCGAATCAAATAGCGAGCAAAAAGAAGAAGTGGAGAAGGTGATGGCGAACACAGTGTGTTGGAAGAAGAAGAAGAAGAAGAAGAAGAGGAGATTGTTTTGCATGAAGAGACGAGCGCTTTTACAAACTCGTAAACATGGAGCGAGAGAGAGAATATTCACGAATCGTTTACGGCGGATAATTAGGAGCAGAGGACTAGCGAGGAGAGCGAATTCTTTTTGCAAAGCGATTGCAGCAAACACAGTCGTTTGTATGCAGCATAGAAAACGAGCGAAAGCAATCGAGTTTGGCTAATCACCAATATTCAATTTTTGCCCCTCTTCTAACACCATAACATTTCTTCAATCTGCAGCTGTTGTTTAGTTTTTCAGCGAACAATGAATCAAAGAAAAAGAAGATTTTTCAATTCACTTGCACTTCAATTCAATTGGTGGCGTCTCTCAATTTAATAATTAAGAGTTTTCAACTCGCTTTTTCGAATGGCGGCGCAAAAAGTGAGCAGAGAAATGTTGATTAAGCTTTGAAGGAGTTAAGAGAAGCGCGATTGTCATGTAATTTACGCATCGTTTGCTAGCATTTCGAAAGAGAATGGGAGAAAGAGAGAAGGAGAGCAAGAAAGAGAGAGTGGCTGAAAGCCAAAATTAACATCATTACAAAAATAAGCTCCGAATACAACGCTCACTCACCAACTCATTTTACTCGCCCATCAGCGCGACTTCCCTCACCACACCATGCACTTCATACACTTCCAATTTATAAATACAACCGATTATATTCTAACGCAGCACCAAAACGAAAATGAAAGAGAGAGGAAAAAAACTAATTTCAAAACTCCTCCGTTCAAAATTACAATTAACACTTCAGTGAGAATATGTGGTATACTGCGCTGCTGATGATGATGTACTTACTCAGCAGAAGCAAAGCATCACAGCTGAAGCGTTGTTAATTCAGCGGGGACAGGAACAAAAAGTTGAGCGCTTTTCGTGTTTAAATAATGAAATGCGAATTATGAGCGCGCGAGATTGTAATAAGAGTAGAACGGAAACAAAAGGCACCGATACATATACAGACGTAGCAGTTGGGCAGCTTCGATTCTTTTGAAAATTGTCAAAGCTGTTATTAGTGTGTGATTACAAACATCATTACCGCGTTTGTTATAACTCTCCATCACTTGGCTTAATTTCATGTTTCCATTGCTTTCGGCTTAATGACAACCAAAAATCGGACAAAAAACCTATCATTAAGCGAGATGAGTGGTACAATGATTTACAAGAGTGTTTTCTCTTCTCTTTTCTTCGCATTTCAGTTCACTTCACTACCACTACACTTTATTATATCGCGCTGCTTAAGAGAGTATATATTGCTTCACGAAATCATCCTCAAAAAGCGAACACTGCTTGTTCTTCTTTTCAGCCTCACGTACCTGTTTGTGCATTTCCACGTTTAGTCCGTAAGACATTTCGTAGTACTGTAATTTCAAATAAAACATATAAACAATTCGCATCTCTGCTCGCGAAACAATTGCAAGTTTTGCTTTTTCTTCAAACTCACCATCACATAATGGCGTTGCATTTCGGTCTTTTCGCTAGCTAATTTCTCCAATTCTAGTTTCAGACTTGTTTCAATACAACGCATTGGAAACAGAAGAGAGGTGAAGAGATAAAATTAAAGTTACGCTTGAAACAATAAACAGCGTCAACACAACGACAACAACAACATCGATTTACGCCTGGTGCTTTTTATTTTTGTGCGAGTGTGGTGTCTACTGTCTACGTGTTTGCGGCCGTAATCGGAAAATGTAAAATGCAAAACTCAATTTAACACAAGTTGCGTTTGAGAGTAAAAGTGCGAATTAAAAATTTATGAATATATTAAGTGGAGTCGCGTAGTATCTAGAGGAAAAGCGAATGCACACACGAACGTGCGTGTTGGGCGTATGATTCCGTGTTTAAAAAAGTGGTGTGCGTAAAGAAGAAAGAGAAATAACAATTTGACAGGCTTATTAGAGAAGAGCCGTATCAAAATTAGAGAGCGACGATCAAAATACACTCGCGCAATAATTATTAATAGCAATAATCACACGTCACGTCGTTGTGCGCGCTTGTTGTAATTGTCCGTAATTAACGCTTAATATTTACCTGTGATATTGCGCTTGCAGAAAATTGAATTCCTCCTTTATGCGCTCCAGTGTTTCGTTCACTGTGAATTTGAACGGTTGCCCCGGCTGTGGAGGACCCTTAATTGAGAGAGCGAAAGAGATTAGTGATCGAACAAATAAATCACTACTCGCTGATTAATTAATGACAGTTGCAGAAACTAAATTCGCCAACTCTCTCACTAATTATAAATGTGTTCTTCTCTTCTTTTCTCTAGGCTTTTCTCAATCGCTGTTTCATCCGCATTGCGCGCGAATCAATGCTCGCAAGCAAACTACATACGACTATTTATTGCTTACGAGTAAATCTTCATTTTTTTCGGACACACAAAAAACTCAATTTAGCTGTTAAATCGTTGTTTTCGCTAAGCTTTTCACTCGCTTTTCGCGCGCTAAGCATGTATATCAATAAATTAAGCGTAAGCAGTAGCTGCATTTTGTTTCGTTTGCGGATTATACTTTCATTAAAAGTAAACAACAGCGACGGCAGCGGCGAAAAAAGGCGACGATTTATTTTTAACACTGCGATAAGAGGAGAAAAAAAGCGTTGTGTATATTAAAATTTAAATGCAACGTTGCTTAAAGTTTCGCTTAAATTATTGCATTTTTAAATACACAAAAGTAAACTGAACGCACACACAGCTTTTTCTCTCTAATTATAAACTCGATTCGTTGTGTTCGCGCGAAACTCAGTGTAAACATTGTGAATTATATGACTGCACTGTGTGTACACAACACGTTGTCAACATAAAGCTTTAATTTCACTTTACTTTCATTATATACACAAGCACACAACGCATACACACTTTTTCTGCACTAATCCCGTTTACTCGTAATCAAATGATTTTTAAAGCTAATTGAAGAAAGCAGCGCCAAAAAGTTGAGTACACACACGCATAGAGCGAAGTGAAAACATCGAAATGAATTATTATTTAATTAAGTGAGCGATGAGCAGAAAAGAAAAGAGAAAGAAATGAAATGAGTATACTTACGGGGTGTCGATTCGGATACATTTTCTGCACGATTTTTTACTCCACTGCTATTATTGTGTTAAATGCAAAAAAAAAAAAAAATTTCTCCGTTTCGCGATTATTATTCTTTTCGGTTCGTTCGTTGTTTTTTAAGGCGTTCACACACACGACGACGTGTATCACATCGATTCGATGCACACTTTACACTTCTTCTTCTCTTCTTTCCTCCTCACTGTTTTCACATTTACAATCGTCTGCTTTGCTTCTCTTTCTCTCTCTCGCTCCTATTATTTAAACAAATGATTTTAAATCGCGCTCGAAAAAGAGCGAGCGATGTGTGTGATTTCTCTTCTCTGCTCTTTGCTTTCTTCTTCTTCACAAATCGATAAAATCAAAACGCAAAAGTGAAGGAAAAGAGCGAAAAGATGTGTACAAAACACAAATACACATACAACACACACGATTCGAAAACGCCTGTGTTTTCCAATTCTTCCTCTCCGCTCTTCTCTCGCTTTTATTTACGAATCGTGCACTTCAAAATAATCTCCAATCGACCACTTTTTCGAGATATTTACCGTTTTTTCAACTCTAAACACACACTTTCAATTCGAATAGAATGCGAGCGAAAACAACAATTAATCGCCGTTTAATAAATTCGACTTCAAACACTACGCTTCATGTTTCGGTTTGCGATGCTCTTCTCTTCGCTTCTTTCCGTAATACCAACGCTTGTTTCATTTCACGAATCCAATGCGAATTCAAACTGCGAACACACTGAGTTTAAGTTATCGTTCGCAATAGAAGTGAAAATGCAAAGTACTCACGAGTCGAACACAATTATCGCACGCAATGTGAACGACGCTCGAACGCGCGGCGACCGACGCTTTTCACGGTTTAAAAAAACAAAAACAAAAAAGCGAGAAAAAATGGTTCACTTGTAAACTGTGCGATCACAGCAAATGTCGGAAACAGACGTGTTGTGTGTGTTTATACGTTATTTTGCTGTGTGCGAGAAATCGTCGTTCGCGTATCGCTCGTTTTGCGAACGGTGCGAACGATGAGCGCAGCGAGAAACGAACAGCGCGAAGAGCGGAGAGAGCAGAAGCGAGGGGCGCGAACGGGGCGCACACACACTAAACAGGAGCGGTTTCGTTGTGCGGTTTGGTTACGGCCACGCCTTTCGAGTGCACGTCGTCACATCGCCGGCGGACACTGCGTTCGCTCACCGGTCGCCGGCTTCGGGTCGGGCAGCGGTTGGCGGGCGCCCACTCGCAGCCTCTCGAGCGAGCTGCGCTCGTACGGCGGCGCAGCGTCCGTCGGGCGCCCGCCCGCATTCGCACTCCGCCACCGACAATACGCGAACACTGGTGTCAAGTGCTGTTTTGATGTTTGAAACAAGCGAATTTTTTTTATTTTCTTTCTGCTTCACGTTCGCTGCGTTCGGAAACAAAAGCATCGCTCTCCATTCTATCTGCTCACTGTTTCGAAGCGTCGAGCGGAGAGAGCCGAAGGCGAGGGGCCAAACTGCAACACGGGGCAGTGTGGTGAATGATGCCACACACGCAGCGGCAGCCATCGTTAACGTTCGCTCGTTTCGTTTCGTTTCGCGGAGAGAAAGAAACCTGAATTTTGGCTATTTAAGAAAGGCGCCGTCAGTTCGTAGCGCCGAAATTTTCGAGGCCCCTTTTCGCCCGTTTTTCTGCGAATAATGTGCGATGGCAATAAAGCGAACGCAAAGCGAAGCGAATACAGCCATTCGCGCGATTCGTTTGAAAAATCAATTGCGAACGCCAGTGTTTTGCACTTAGCGCGGCACACATCGCGAACAATCATATTATAAAAACACTCGTAAACACCGTTTCCAAACTAATTGTCCGCTAATGCGTGCGTCTGAATTCGAAGCCACTTCGCTATTCGCTTCTAATTTGCTTTCGCTCTTTATTATATTCGCGCATTTATTGCGTTCAGCAAAAAGTGGACACGACTCGCGGACGCGGAGTGAAAACGGCGCGAAATAAGCGAAACGCGCGATTCGCGTAAATAAGCGAAATAAAGCAACAATTGGCGACAAGTAATTAGCACGTAAATGAAAACACCGCTTTCGGCAAAAAAATTTCGGGACGCTGTTTTGCTTTGCTTTTTTAGCTGTGAACGCCGTAAAACGCTGTGTGTGCACACATTTCGCTGAAGAAAAAAATTTTTTCTCCACTTTTCGTCTCTCATTTAAAAAGTTAACAAATGTTTTTTTGCAAGCCGCCGACAACGCTTTCGGTTACACGAGCGAACGCAGAGCGCGTTTCGCGGGGCGCGGCTATCGCAATCGGTGCGCGAGCCGCGGCGTGGCAACAATTCGAAGCTCGTTTCGCGCGATAGCCGCGNGCGCGGCTATCGCGCGCGCCCCTCGCAGCGGTTACGCCACTAATAGCGAGTTAATGAAAAAGTGCAGGTTTAAAGCTTATGTATTTTGATGTCGTTTTGCAGCGAAAAGAGGAGGTAAACGCAGCGAAAAGAAGCTTTTTTTCGAGCGCCGAACGCTTGACAGCCGCGCTTCAAAGTCAGCCACCGGCCGCCCTCGCGCCCGCCTCTTCGCTGTTCGCGGGCGTAGCCTCTCGCCACGCCCACGGTCGGCACCACACGGCGGCAGCGGCATCGGTTGGTGGCGCGCGAATCCGAGCGGCGCTGCGTGTCCGCGGCAACAAGCCGTGTGGTCGGTGCCGCGAGCGTGCTTCGCTCGCATTCTCTCGAAACGTAAGTTTGTTACAAGTTTATCTCGTTACAAATTAAATGCAGCGATAATCGGTTTGGTTTTTCGACAGCAGCGATTAAAAAATTTATTGAATAGCACATCACAATTATCGCTGCACTTTTTCACTAATTATCGTCGAGTTTGATGATTGCGAAACTTAGACGCGCTGTTTGCCAGATTTCGCTCTCGCATTTTTTTTTATCGAATTAACAATTGAACCGTTTGTTCGCCGACGCTTTGATTGCTGCGCTTTTCGCCGCGTTTCGAATTCAGTAATTCGCGTAACTGTCGCTAGGCGTTTACGTTCGAATCGCGTTGTTAAATAACCGCGCGATCGCGCGATAAACGGACAGATAGTGTAGAAAAGAAAACAAGAAGAAAGCAGCGAAATGTAAACGAGGTGCGTGAAACTCTAGTAGCGGCTGCTGCGATCGATGGCATGGCGCGGTTTACAAGATACACACTACACATACACATACAACGAGATCGTATGGCACTCTGTGTTTGGGTTCGTTTCGCTATGCAATGCAAACACAGAGTTAACGCTGTAAGTGTTTTTCGTTCGGTCTGCCATCGATATTAATTTCATTTAAATTTATTGCAGAGAAATGAATGAAAAAAAAATTAAAACGAAAAACTGATTATGACGATAATGAAGACGTTGAAATGTTGTGATACTGATGATGTTGATTTTGTTCTGAGAATAGAACGCAAGAATGGCGCGAATAGCAGTGTTCAGTAAACTCGAGCCGATTGTTTAGCAGATTTTTTGAACTGCAAAAATGGTTCTTTTTTTATCGCAGCGCGAAAAGAAGAGCGAAGTAGAAGTGAGTGGAGAAATTAATGAACGGTGGTTGCGTACAATCGCAAGCAAAAAACGGATAGCAGCAGTGGAGAAGAAAGCAGTGAAGTCGATTTAGAAATCAATAGAGAAGAAGAGGAAAAAAAAGTTTTTTTGTTCGAAAAATGTTCACAGAAACGAAAAAATGTTTTGAAATATAAATTTTCACTTCGCTTCCAATTCAAACTTCACTCGCTTTGCTTTTTTGTGCATCGCTGTGAAACAGAAGAACATACATTCAGCCGTCGTTTGCTTTAATGCATACACACACACACACACACACACATCGATATATTATTATAAACAGAGCAAAAAGTTTTGAGAACGAGCGCTGCGTTTTTGTGAATGTGATGCAGTTTGCTGTATTTTTAATAACGCAACGATAATCATTCTTTAAAAGCAGCGAGCAGAGAGAGAGAGAGAGTTTGAAGTTAATGTAAGCGATGATTATTTGCTTTTCTCTTTTCACTCAGCTACATTTCCATCGTTTTTATTTGCAATTCGCTTTTTTGCTCGCTCTGCATCTATTAATTCAGTGCGCTCGCAAATTTTCAACTGTTTTCAACAAACAAAAAGCTCGCAAAGCGGATAAAGAACAACTTTGTGCAGCATCTCTTCATTTCTTTCCTCGCTCGTCATGCAAACTCATTCGTACTTAAACTGTAGTACACGATGTGTGCAACTCCTCTTCGTTTTCAACTTTTTTGCAGCGCATTTTTCGAAAAGCAAAGCACAAAACAGCGAGTGAGAAACACGAATAGAAGCGAAGAGGAGAGCGAAGTGCGGAGGCAGGAAACGGGCGATGGTTTCTCGAGTTGAGAATCGGTGTTTAAATAATTTAGGAGCGAAAAATGGTCGCTCACTCTCGGTGTCGCTTCTTAATGTTTGTACGCACCATGCGTGTGTTGTTGAACGTGTTGTGCGAGAGAGGCTCGAATGCGATTGTATTGAATAGGAGGTGGAAAAGAAAAGTTCGGCTCGGTTCAGTTCGGTTGCGGTGGCTGGTGAAAAGCGGTGAGAAAGCAGCGAGCGACTGCATCTATTCAAATGTTGTTATTATTACTATTGAAGCGAAACGCGACGAATGGCGCTTTGCTCGCGGCCACAATAAACCAGAGGAGAGGAGAGGAGAGGCGAAGAGCAGAGAATCTTTAGCCTCGTTTATAACTTCTATTACGCTAATCCCACTTTCTGCTCCGCTCTTCGCCATCCCTCCCTGTTGTCACTGAACAGTAATCATGTGCTTAAACATCGCCGTACATGCATTGAAATGTTAGATGGAGAGCAGACATTGATCGCTTTCGCTGTATTTCGCTTTCTGCTCTCGTCTATTTGCTTAATGATAAGCTTGTACCTTCTGTTTATAAAACATCATTTTTGCTCGTGTTTTCCGTTTCCGAGACCCGCGAGGCTGGCAAATCTCGAATGTAAATAACGCGCTAGCAGCATCCTCATCGCTCTCCGTGCTCCTCGTCTGTGTGCAGCAGCTAACGTTGAATACACAAATGATTCGCGATGTGTATATTTGCCGAGAGAAGCGCCTAAATTATAGTGCAGTAAAGCAAAGAGTAAATCAAATATTTTCTCTCTTTTTACGTTCTTCGCTGCTCCGACTATACAACGAACGCAAACACACACATACATACCGAGCTGCAGAGCAAACATCCAGCAGTCAGCGTCGGACAAACTTTTTTCGCCGTTCTTATCGCACAAAGAAAAAAAAAATTAATTTCAAAGTGTGAGCCAATTTCGCCTACCTGCGCTCGACAAATTTCTCTTCACTTTTTAAGCTAATTGCTTCGAGAAATTCATTTTCAGCTTCTCATTTGTTTTCTATTTTTTTGCGACCGCAAAAAGTATTTACATTCGCCAAATATTGAGAGTTGAAAAAAGTTTTCCTTTCTCTCTTCAAATTATCGTCATTATATTCCGCTTTTCACGCATTCAATTTCATTTTATGATTTTAATCGCGATTAATATTAATTGAAAGTAAATGAGCGACGAAAGTAAAGAAGAAGAAGAAGAAGAAAAAGAATTTTCTCTTTTCGCGATTGTGTTTTCTTAATCTTTGCGCTTTTAATTTGAAAAGATTAGACGAAAGAAAGACGAAAAAGTGATTTTAATTCGTTCACTTTTCATTTAAAAGCTTGTTACAAAAGAAGAAGACGAGCGCAAGAAGAAGCAGCAAATTTTTTTTACACAAACTTTTTCAAACGAATGCAAATCGCATATTTAAAGTGTGCGACTATCGTTTCGCTTTGCTTTTTATCTGTTTAAAAGCAAATGAAACATAGAAAACGTAAGAAGAAGAAGCAAAAGGGTCACAGCGCTGCTTTCTCAGAGAGCAGAGAAAACCGCGGCCATGGATGAGAACGATGACTACGAATGATGATAATGACGGCGCTGATGATTATGTGTTGTGTGTTTTCGCCCTGCGGCGATTCGCTTTTTTGCACTTGTTTTTTACAACGACGCACAATTGGCCGTTTGGAGTAGCGCTGGAAGCGAGAACGGATTAAAGCAGCGAGTGAGTGAACAATTTACAGATACTTTTTTAATGGTAATGGATTGAAAGCAAAGAAAAGAGAAGAAGAAGACATCGATGTTAAAAATGACATTATCTATGAAAGCAGATGAAAGCAGCAAATCGCCTTCTAAGCTGTGTGCTTCAATTTATTTATATATTTATATAGACAATTTTGCCTTTCTTCTCGTCTTCTTCATCATCTTCTCTCATCGATTCTACGCCTCTGTCAATGTGAGTAATTCTCTTCTCTTCTTCGTTCATCCGATAGATCGCCTCTTCGCTGGCGTCTTCCGCTCAATACATTACTTCGTAAACAGTGGCTTTCTTATCCCCCGAACCAGTCACAATGTATTTGTTGTTCGACGAAATATCGCAGCTCAAAACCGAAGACGACTCTCTCGACTAAATAAGCAAGAATCGCACAAAAGAAGCTTTAATTCGTCTCGACTCATCGCTTCGACTCACCTGAAATATCGACGCTCCGTAAGGTGTTCGCCAAGCGTTCAAAATATTGTCTTTGCCTGTCGACACGAACCATTTGCCACAATATGCAAATTTAAGCGACAATACGCAACTTTCGTGCAAGTGCAGCTGGTATTTATCCGGCTTTGTACAGTGCAGCACTTCGACGTAGCTGCTCTCCATTCTGCGCGAGTAAAACACAAGCTCGTTATCTCTTGCGCGTTCGCTCTTAATTGCACACGTACCCGACTGCGAGCCACTCGCCGGTTGGGCAGTAACCGAGTGAGAATATTTGCGAGGTGAAGTCGTGCTGCTGCAATTGGCGACCCTATACAGCGGACAGATTGACCGACATTATTCAATCGCGTTCGGCGCTAGTGCAATCATACCTCGCGCAGATCCCAAGAGCGAACCGTGTTATCGAGCCCGCCGGTCCACAGTTTCGTGCCGTCGCTGCTGATGTCGATGCAAGAAGCGCCGTCGGTGTGCCCCTGGAATTGCCTGACGAGCGATTGATTGTGGAGATCCCAAACAGCGATGTTGCCATCGCTGCAGCAACTGAAGCAAACTTTGGAGTCGGGACTTATTGCCAATGCGTAGCAGGCGGGTGCGGACGAAGTCAATTCGGCTTTGATACGCGGTGTGGCCGCGTCCAAGTCCCAAATGCTGATGGTGCTCGCCTCTCCGCCGACGATCAGCGTGCGACCGTCGGGCAGCAATTTACACGAGCGAATGTAATTATCTCTTTGCTAAATGAAAAGAGAGAATCGATCATTGATCGACGGCAAAAGAATGCGAGCGAAAAGTAAGCGTTCACGACACGTGCAAATGTTCTCGATTGTGGAGTGTGACAACATAAATCTCGCTAATGGCTGTTTTTATCGGAGAAGAATACATAATTTAATGTTACTCGAGAAGCGGTATAAATTTAAAATTCAAACGCTGCGAGAGAAGAGAAAAAACTCATTACTTCGCTTTTCGGCTTTTCATAAACTTAATTGAATAGATGGGAAACGAGGATAAAGCGATAAAGCGCTCGCCGCGACGTACCAAGCAATCCAACTGTGAAATGGGGCTTTTGGAGCCCGGTTGACTAATGTCCCACACTTTCACACATCCCTTGCCGCCGGTGTACACAAATTTGGTTGGGTTGCTGATGGTCACTGCGCACACCACTTCGCCGTGATTTAATGTGTCGATGGGACGTGCGTGGCGCGGGATGCCGGGTCCGATCAGCGCGTCGGTGGGGAACGGCACCGGCTGCATGCTTCCATCGGCACTCACGTGGAAAGAATAAGCCGGCTTGCCGCCAGGAATGAAAGGCGTTCGTAATGAGGGATGAGGATCATAACCAACCTATTAAGGCGAGAAGAGCATCGCGGTTAGATGATGATCGAGTTTAACGTGCTCAATGTGCGTTACCAGTCCTCGTGGATATGAATTGAGTGCGGGATTAATATTGTTATGAAGTAGTCCTTGTGAATATGCAGCTGTGGCCGCGCTCAGGTCGGCCGGCAACGACGGATGAGCACCTGGCGCTCCGTGCAGATATGGGTATGGCGGTCCTGCGGGGTAATTAATTGCATCTTGTAATCAGAGAAGAGAAAAGGCGATTTGTGTGATGTCGATCTTACCGATAGCGGCAGTTGGTTTCGACGCTTTGTTGGCGTTCGAACTCGGCGTCGCGGAACCCGAACTGGTAGGTGTGATCGATTTCGAAACAGGTGTCGTCGGCTTATCGTTCTGCAACGAGCGAAGAGACGGAGAGCGTCAGAAAAGAAGCGGAGAAATGAAAATGCTAAACAGAATTAGTGAGAGTGTGAGAGCGGCTGATTGATCGCAACGACAAAATGCGGGCTGCGAGTTGATGAAAAGTTTTTTCTTTTGTATGTGTGCGAAACGTTACGTTTTGCGTCGTTAATTAATTATGCATACCAAATGTTCTTTTGGCTTTGTTGACAAAGGAGTGCTGCTGTTTGATGAAGAACCCGATCTACTCGCCGGTCGTGCTTCTCTTTTCATCCTCGTATCGTTGCCATTCTCACAGGGAGATATTTCCTCATTGTGCGGCGAGACTGGATCCTGAATGTAATACATCTCATTACTAAAACCTCGCTAATTATCGGTAACATTGTTAATTATGTTTCGCCGAAACTTAATTACACGATAAAAAAAGTTCAGAAAAACGACTCGATAACATCTTGTAATCTTTTTTCTTAATGATAAAAAATTTTCTCCCAAAATTTTAGCGAAAAAAATGAAATCGCGATGCGTGTTTTGCGTAAGTATTTGAAAAATGCGTGCGGCAAAATGTGCGCGACGCGCAGAAAGTAACTCGGCGATTAAAGCTTAAAGTGTTTTGCTTGTCGCAGTTGAAAAGTAGAAATCGGATTTAAAAGAAGAAGACGATTAATTGATCTCGAGTCGCAATCGTTTGTAATGCGCTAAAAAAATTGAAAGAAGTGAAAACGGTTTCGCTGCTCGAGTTAAAAACGAAGCGAATTGAATGTAGCGAGATGGACATTTGTGTTTCGGCGAAATCGAATCGCTTTCTCTTTTCTTTTCTTTTCGCTTCTTAATTGAGCACTGCGCGCATCGCGTTTCCGTGAAATTATTATTAAGTAACGAAAGCAAAGTAACGAAATGTTTCGAGATTATCATCGAGTATAAAAAGCAGCACTTCTTCTTGCATTTTTCGCTTCACTTTATCATTACACGCAAACAACATTTATGAATACCTCATTTGCGACGTCAACCACCAAATCCTGATCACTTCGCTCGTCTTCACTCGCCTGCGGGTGAAACAGACAAAGAGCTGTTATTCATTTCGATCCAGTCGAGAGAAGAAGAAGAGAAAATTATCGCTTCATTGCTTACGTGATCTAGTTTCTCGTGATCGCGATGCTTTTTCGATTTCACTTCGAGCTCCGAAGGCGAGCGACTACGACGCAAGTCGCGGTCGCGGTCGCGGTCGCGATCGCGATCTCGGTCTCGGTCTCGATCGCGTTCATTGTGCGGTGAGAATGAGTTTCGCTGTAGAAAAAACAAACGATCGTGAGTGTTGCTGTTCAGTGATCGCGGATTAGTTCTTGCTTCTCTTTCTGCAGTAGCGCAACAATCGACACGAACTTAGATCAAAGTGATCAAAGGATTTGTGAAATGTGTGCGCGCTGCCCTATCTTTCAACATTGCGGTAATGATGTCCACAAAGTGGTCGATAAGCGGCGGACAATTAAGCGTTAGCAGTCGAATGGAGCAGGCAGCAGCGACAAACGCGCAGAAAATGATGTGCGACATGCGATGGATGAGTGATGAGAAGCGCGGAGAGCCAAGTGTGACGAGAAGTTGAAACGGACCATTTCTCGCTTTCGCTTTTCATTTTTATTTTCAAGAAATTTGGCAAACGCGCTCATTAGAGTATTTGCGGCAAATAAGCGTGAGCTCGAGAGAAAGGAGTGGAGCAGACGACGATTCTTTGCGGCTTTTAATGGTTGCGAATCGGCCAAGTGTGAAGCTGCTCTCCGCAATCGACTCGAAATATTGAGAGTAACGAGCGTAAAAAGTGAAATACGCGCAGTAATGAGATGCGACGAGATGCGAGACGCTCGCCGACGCTCTCGCACTTGCAGCGAGCGCCCCGCAAACACAGAATTGAGTTTGAGAGCGTCGACAAGGAAGTGTACAAGAGCCAACGACAAAGCGGAGTGCCCGAACAAGCAATTTCCTGAGATGAGTACAGCAACTGCCCTCATCGCTTGCTCACTCGATCGCTTCGGTTCGCTCGCTCCCCGCTAATCCGCAACGAGCAACGTTTTGTGGGCTTCGCTCCGCTCGCTCGCACGGCACACATAGAGCGCGAGAAGAGTGAACGGCACCCCGTTGAAAAGCCGCGGACAAATAAACAGTGGAACAGCAGAAGCAGCAGATGCGAGAGCATTCTTCGCAGAAACTTGATCAAGCGAAACTAAACCGATTTTCTTCGCTCGCACAGATTTGCATTTTGGCTGCGCTCGGAGTGCGTTTGTCGCCCGCGGGCTTCGTTTACTGCTTCACTCGATCGCGAGAACATAAATTGCAACTTTAAGAGGCTTCGTCGTCGCTGGCTCCTCTCCCATCGCTTGTTTGCTCTCAATCGCTACAAGCTTTCGACCGAAATATGTGTGCAAACAAAGAAACGCACGGCGCACAAACAGCAGCAATCCGGGCTCCGGCGCTGCGCTGATGCCCGATATATGTGCACGCATAGCACTCGGCAAGCAAATTGCAAATTGCAGACAAATGAGATTAGAGCGATATACCCGCGCTGCGATGAATATTGCAGCAGCGGTTTGACAGGGGCGCATCAAAACCACGCCGTGCGCCCGCTTCACGCAGCACAGATTAAGGGTCAGGGTCTGCGCTTATTGCGGGGGGCAGTGATTAGCGAGCGAGTGGTCGCTGCGCTCCCCGCGCTTTCCTGCTCTTACATTGATTCTTCTCCTCTGCTGGCTCTGTTCGCTCGAACAGTGAGCAGTATAAAGAGCGCTTTTATTGCCAAACATTATTACATTATTCGTGAAGAGATGCGTTTCGCGAATGCGTTTTGCATTTCGATCAGCCCCGAGACGATTCAAATGCCGCTGCTGCCGCTGCCGCTGCCTCCGAAACCAACTCCAACTTTTGTTTGCCGCTCATTTGAAACAACCGCAAAATGCGTCGTTCTGAATTTTAATGCGCACACAAACAAAGTGCAAACTCGGGCCAAGTACAATGGGATGCAGGCACCGAGCCGGCGAGCAGCAAGTGTCACGCACTATGAGCAGCAGTCCGCGCGGACCGAGTACGCGGATGTTGCGCGTTAAAAGTGGAGCGAAAAGCGATCAGCGTTTGCAGTAAATGCTTGATTGGGGAGTGAAAGGCGCGTTTGTGTGTTTCTGTTTTGCTTTCATTGATATCTATATTTTAGTGCACTTTTTACGAGTGAAATGAGGGATGAAAGCAAACAGAGCGTGCATTTAACATGTTACATACAAATTTATGAATGAGATATGTCTGCGATCAAAGCGATGCTACATTTAATTGAATACTCCGCTCTGTTCTTCTTTTCACCGACCATTTCGAATACAAATAAGTTTATCGTCCAAACATTGTCGTCGTCATCATCATCATCATCATCACTGAGCTTCGCACATCACTGACTCGACTGTTTTCGAAAGCATCTTTTCAATTGTGCACACACAATTGGCATCCATCGCTCACATCGCAATTGCGAATGATTTTATTTCGACCGAATTCAAACGCGCGACGAAACAAACAAATTTCATGCAAATGTTTGCGTGCGCGACAGCGAAATCGCTTTCGCTCGCCGCGGGCCAAAACTCAATCGAATAATTGATAAAGCAAATGAACCGCCGCTGCTCGTTTTCTTCCTTCAACCGGCATAAATGCGTGCGCTAATCCAATTTGTTGATTCGAAACGAAAATAGTTGTCTGCCGTCGCAATTATCACAGCGCCAATGGGCAGCGCACGGGAAGAGAGAGCTCGTAGAGCAGAAAAAGAATTGGCAACTTTATGAACTCTACACTTTGTGTTTCGTGAGCGAAGTGCGCTGGTGAAAGAGAGCATCGAACCGCGACCAGGCGCTCAGTTACATAATACACTGGCAAAGAAGAAGGTAAAAAGCGATGTTTGAAAAGCATGGCTGCGGAGCGCAGGGACGAGAGCGGCGGTGGATAGCATCGCAATGATAGCGAAGCAGCAGTAACATATTTATATAAAAGTGAAACCAGAGAACGAACTCGAGATGAATGCTAAATGAGCAGCGCTAACAAACGCTTTTTATCGGGTGTTTCCTCTTCAAATTAATTTATATACACTTTAAAACGTTCTTCGTAGTGCTTTTAAAATTTTCGCGCTGTTTCTCAATGCATCTCAACCGAACGATCTCTTAGAGGTAACAACACTCGATAAGTTGATTACTTTTTCCAAGGCACGTAAATTGCGTTTAGAAAAACGCGACGCTTTTAAAATTTAATGTGAAAACCAATTTTTGCTAATCAAACTTTTTAAAATTCATTTCGTCTCTCTCTCTCTCTCTCTTCGTTTCTTTTTTCGCGCCAATCGATTATTTGACCGCAAAACAGAGAGAATGAAATCAGTGAGAGAATCGAAAATTGCGCTTCGAAGTAATTTGCAGCAATTTTCGGATGATGATTGTTTACGGTGAACGCTAATTGATTAGTCGCTGCTGCCGCTCGCCGTGTTCGCTCTTCTCGCTCGTCTTGGTCGTCGTCGTTGCTGCTGTTGCATCAGTGCAGCAGTGATTTATGTGAATGCGTTTTGAATGAAGGCGAACACAATGTGACTGAGTGAATTGCGCTGTTTGGCGAAAGGATTCGCGAATTTATTTATGACAATGTCGACGATAAAAACGCGATTCGTTTCGCTATGATCGCGAGCACTCGCCAAGAACTTGTACTCGAACGAGCGCTGGTGGTGAACTTATATATACACACAAACGAGACACAGATAGACATAGAGATGATGTTCGGCGATGTTTCGCAATGTTGGCAATGAGAGCGAAATACATGCGATCACAGTTATAAATCATGAACGCGCTCAATTTCCGAGCGCATTAGAAAGTGCGCTTCGTCTCGCCGCGGGGCGCATCTCGATCGCACCGATCCACCCATACGCTCTTCATTAGCATTCAGAGCATTCGGCCGATCGCTGCTTCCAACTAAGTGCCCTTCGCTGAGCGAAGAGCGAACGACACCCGCAGACTCGCAATTGCACTGCACACACACACGGCAGAAAAGTTTTAATTACTTTCACTCTGCTAACCCAGCTAAACGCATCGAGCTGTCGCTCTCTCGCAGAGGCCAATTTTCGCCACTCAAGTGTTTTGCAACAGCCGCCGGTTTTTGTGCTCCGACGAGTGTCGAGCGACCGGTGACTTATCGCGACGCGTGAAGCGCAGAGAAACGCACTGCTGCGAACAAATCGCGTTCTTCGCCACTGATCGCTGACTGCGAGCGCACACATGCACATCAAGAGCGAGAGAAGGGCTTGCAGTTGTATTGGCGCGAGTGATGCGTGCAAACGCTGCTGCAGCGAGATTTGTTCGGCGACAAGGCGAAAGCGATGCTGCTGAAGGAAGAAGAAGCGAAGTACTTACAAGTCGATCGTCAACACTATGAGCTGTGGTGACACGAGCATCGTTCAAGTTGCATTGCCATAGTTACAAGCGATGAGCACAGTGAACACGAAGACACGGCCCAGAGAGTCGTGGAGACACCGGAAAATAAGCAAAGAAAATGCAGCGGAATTAGTATCGCAATCACTGTCACTACTCGCTGTGCGATTACCACTGTTCGATCGCTTCTCGTCCGCGCGATGATCTTTCAATGAGCCTGAGGAGGAGAGAGTCACTGGAGGTACTCCAGGCATATGAGGCGCCGGACCACCAGCGCCAACCGAGCTCGAGAGAGCGAGTAAACCAGCAGCGGTACTCGGAGGCATCGGAGGTTGCAAACCTGCGGCCATCGCCGATGCAGCTGCGTGCGGCATCATTGGTAGTGGTCCGTGGGCGTGTGGCGGTAATTGCTGAGCGTGCATTTGTTGCTAATCGAAAATAATGGTAAAGATGATTAGCAAATTATCGTAAAACAAACTGCTGACTTTCCATAGCACAATTACATAATTTGCTAAATGCATTTCAAATGCAATACTTACGCCGATTATCGCATTAAGTTCGGTCATCGTCACTTGCTTGGCTCGCTCAACAGCAGCGGCCACTTGTTGCTGGTGCTGCAAGCGTTCACAAAGTTAGTTCAAATAATTGTTGGTGTGCAAACTTACTTCTTGCGATAGGAATGGCAAAATCTGTGCGATAATAGCGTTCAGTCGTTTGGCGATTTCCGTCTGCAATGAAGTGGAGTGTGAGCGTGAAAAGGTAGATCGCAGTGAGAAGAGAAGAGCAGCGATGGTCTCGCGTCGAATTTGAATGCGAGAGGAGATAAGAAGTTTGGAAGCTCTGGGTTGTCATTAAGAAGCATTATTAATAATAGCGATGGTTGAAATTGCGTTCGTAAATCGAAAGCTGCATTCGCTTAATTTAAACGTCTCTGTCTCTCCCCTCTCGCTCTCTCGCTCATTGATTTAATGATTATGACACGGTTTAACAGCCAATCGAAGTGTGTGTAAAGACGACTCAATTGATATTCTTGACGAGCACATCGCTTCTTCGTCGCTCTTCTCTTCTCCATGCAGTCAGGTAGTTAGCTAGTTGCTCGGGTACCTGTTTGTGCATCTCCACATTCAAGCCGTACGACATTTCGTAATACTGATGGCATTCGACGAACACGACGACGAGAAAGAAGAATAAGAAGGAGAAGAAGATAGTGAATTAAATGAGATTCGATTCGAGAGCGAGAGCTTATTTGCAAGCTCGAAAAAAATTTTCAAAGCGAACAGAACTTTTCGCTGCGCTTACCATCACGTAGTGACGCTGCATTTCGGTTTTTTCGGTCGCCAATTTGTCCAACTCCAATTTCAAGCTGCAATCGAAGAGAAAAAGTTGTAGAAAAGAGTCGAAATGAAAAGTGGAAAGCCGGCAAGCGCGTTGTTTGATTGTCGCAAACCAATGTATTGTGTGTTTCATGTATTCAATCGAGCAATGGCTTGCTTATTCAGATTCAATGTAAACACGAAATGGAAAACGAAAACGAAAAGCGAACTCGATTAAAATATAAAGCACACAAAGTACCTTTTCAAAAATCGATAATCGACTCACTCACTCTCATTCACTCACTCGCTCGCTATCCACGTATAGTACATCATCAACTATTACATTTGATATGGTCGCTTTTAGCTCTGTCGTTTGCATCGTTCTTCTGTCTTGTTTGCTCACAGTTATATATACACACACACTGATATATATGTGAAATGAACACCACAGCGACGACAAAAAAAGAAAAAGAAAACGCGAAACACAATCGAATCCAGTGTATTCAACGCAAGATTCATTTTTCTTTCAAATTAATTCTCTCGCACCTCTTGTTTCAAGTATTTCCAAAAAATGTGTAATTGAAAAAAACGGCAAACAAACGAGAGTCGCGCTTAATTACGAATTGAATAATAATTAAACGCAAGATAGTGCGAGCGAGCAGAAAACACATACACACACGTGTAAACACAATTTGTTCGAGCTACTTAAAGAAATGTGTGTACATTGATGTTTCGAGAGAAAATAATTTATTTAAAAGAGCAGAAAGAATCGCTAAGAAGAAGAGAAGATTGTGAGATGAACGACGAAATGAGTTGTGCGCGCTGTCGGCGTTTTCTGCAATTTTATTAAAATTTAAAAAACGAGCTACGCGAACTATTTTCTAGCGAATTTTTTCTTTTCGCGCAAACTTCGTCACTCATTCGCAGTACAAAGCGAAATTCTCGAAATTGGGTTTTTAATGCGCGAAAAACGCTTGTTTAAAAAATATTGTTAAGCAAGAAATCGATAGCAGCGTTACGTTTTGCAACGAATATCGCAAATAACATTCGAAACGCGTTTCATTTCAATAATTCATTTCACTTGTTTGCAAACAAAAAAACGCTGCGCTTCAGTTTAATTACAATTTTTGAAGTATTTATCGATTGAGAAAAAAAGAGTACGCAGCCGAACGATACGCTCATCTAATACAGTGTGTCGGTAAAAAATTTTTTACGCGTTGAATACACATTCGCAAAGTTATTATTATTTATGCGTTTAATAAATAATGTAATAATAATAGTCGTCGTATACTCTTCGCTGTTTTCTCCGCGCACATCGCTAGCGAACGATGGATGGATGGTAATAAATATAATAATGTAATAAATGCTTGTTCGAGAGAAAGAAAATTTAAATTCAAGAAGACGAAACTTATTCACTCATTTGCTCATATTCATCCACTTCATTTCGTCGATATGTTTGAAAAACGTTTTTTTTCGCTTTTCTTTTCGCTTCACAATAATCAAACAACGAAAACAATGGATGGGTACACACAAGAACTCGACAGCTAATTAGCGATTAAATTGATTAACTTTTTCATTTCTGTTCGGTCAAGTTAAAAACGCGTGTTTCGAACAAGAAACGCGAAGCTCAACAATGGTCGACAAACAGTTGGGCGATTAATGAGCATCGACTCGCTTCGAACGCAAACGCTTCGATTATCGAACGCGATGTGAAGAGCGTCGCTTTAAACACAATTAACGAGCGATCGGCGTTCGCTAATCTTAATTCCATTTCGTTTGGCTTCGGTTTGACTTTCGCGAACATCCACTTTGCATTTTCAGCTTCAAACACACACGCGTTTCGCTTGCAAGCGTCGAGCGAAGCTCACTTTCGATAATCGACACATTCGGTTCGAGGCGAGTGTACATTCGTTTCAAGCCATTGCACGCACACACGGTTCGCGTTTGCTTTCTTCACTTGTTCGGAGACCGAGCACACGGAGCCACCGGCGTTTCGGGTCACACCGGCGCTCGCACCGACGCCGCTTACCTGTGGTACTGAGCTTGCAAAAAGTTGAACTCTTCCTTTATTCTTTCGAGTGTTTCGTTTACAGTGAACTTAAATGGTTGTCCGGCTTGCGGAGGACCCTGAAACGACCGACACACGGTGAGTGACCGGCGACCGCGGCGAGAAGCCGGCTTCTCTCGCGCAACGCACACTTACCGGATGCCGTGTTGGATACATGGCGGCCGTTCGGACGGCGGCGCGGTCGTCGGCGATTCGCAATTCGGACACACGTTCAATTGTTCGCTGTTCGAGCGACGCGTCGTTCGTCGGTTGCTTCTTGTCGATGCGTACAGCGTGTCGACCTCAAGTCTTTCGCAGTCACTCGCATTTCGCTCGCATTCACTGCTCGCTGCTCGCCGCACGTGGTGCAGTCACCGACACTCGCCGTCGGCAGCCAATCGCACGCCGCGCAGCGCCGCGAAGGCGGTGCCCGCGCGCGCTGACAGCTGCTCGTCAAACTCAGCGACGCTCGAAACAACGGCTGAAAAGCGAAACGCTGAGAAGAGATGCAAACGACGAGCGCCACGCAAAGGGGTGAGACGCGACACACCCATTCAAAGATAATTACAAGGGGCGGATGTGTGCGGCGAACATTGCGCCGCCCGCCGGCGAGGGTGCGCCCGAAGCGAGCGGCACGCAGCTTCGCGCCGACGTCCGCACCCGCGTCCGAGCGCGGCGCCGACTCGGGCGTTGCGCGCACCGCGCTCGGCGACGGCGCGTTCGCCGCTCACCGCTTCCCGTTGTGCACAACGAGCCGATGCATAATTGACATGGCACACAATGAAAATGTAATGAAATGTAATGAACGATGGCGCATAAAGTTTTTGTTGCTGCCGTGTTTGTGCTCAAATCGCTGTCAACCAAATATTTTAAGACGAAAGCGAGCGTCGCAAGCATCGAAATGCGAAGTGTTTTTGGAGGAAAGCGGAGAAGAAACGACTAATCGGAATTAGCGTTCGCTTAGCATTCTCAATATTCCAACTCAGAAGCGTTCGACGTTTTTGCGCGCAACACAACGCGAATCGATAGTTTTACACATTCGCCGTTTTTCACCATGTTTTTATTCTCGTCGAGTTTCGAGTTAATAATTGAAGCAATGGAAGCGAAATGTGCACTCGTCGATTTTGCTGTTGCTCGCCTTTTTCTCTATCTTTTTTACCAATTTATGTGCTCACTTCGCTTTCGTTGCTTTCTTCTTCTTTTCTTCGCTTTCGAAAAGAAAGCAAACGATAAAAAAACTTTTATTTCTGCGCTCAACGTGCAACTTTTTGCGAAATAAATTTTTTACGCGAAACTTTTTTCGCGTTTTGCAGTTTTTATTTCGCGCCAAGTTGTCGAAAAAAAGCTGAAAACATTCGCTCCAAATTGATCATTACACCAATTGTGAACATTTTCTAAAAAAGTTTTCGCCGCGTTATTCGCGATTATTTAATTTGGTGAATAATTTTTAATTGGATGAGAGCGGAGAAGAAATGGAAATTAAGCACACCAGCTCGAATGTAATTGTGAATTAAGTTTTGAAAGCGAAAGTGAAAATCTGTTTTCGCTGTGTGTTTGAATTGAAGCGTTCAGCGTTTTATTCTAACGGCAAACACAGTGCGAGTGATAAGAATAGAGAGAGTTGAGTTCGGTGAAAGCGCATAATGAAAATTTATTAATTAACGTAAGCAAACACGCGCTTCGATTGCGAGCATTTGCTCACCAAATTTCGCCATTGTCGCAGTGTTTACAAACAATGGCCAACATTATTCGCCGCGTTTTCTCGTGTAGAACATTTTTGGAAACGGCGAAATAAGAGCGGAATATAAATTTTGAATGAAAAGTACGTTGCGAGCAATCGTTTTCAAAACATCGTCGCTTCTTCTTCTTCTTCTTCGCTGCTTTCTTTTCTCAAATGAAATACAAAAAAGTACAAAGAGCGGAGTACAAAAAAAGCGAAAAACTTATCGATTCATAAAAATGGACTCTTTTCTCTTTCTCTTTCTCTCCATGTTATAATATATATGAAAAGCTCGCCAAACATATATTTATATAATATACAATATATACAACATGAGAATACACTGCTTTCACTCTCTCTAGCTCTCTCTTCTTTTTGCTGCATGCAAAAATGATCGCAAAAACGATGCGAGATTGTGCGTGTGTACGCTCTGCCCATGCATTTCGATGGCTTGCATTTTAAGAAACATAAGCTGAACACGGAGAAAAAACTGCGAACCAAAATATGCAAATTACGTGTGTATGTGTATGTGTGTGTGTGTGTGTGTTTTGCGATGCTTTGCGCGATACGAAACGTGCGCGCCTTTTGCTCCGACAACGCAAAATGCATTTCGCTAATCTGTTTTGCATTTCGCAATCATCGCCTAATCCGAGCGCTTAGCTGTAATTAAAAAATAAATAGTGGGCTTCCTTACGCAGTCTTCTTAATCTCCATTAAAATGTAATCGAAAGCAGAGCTTTCAAAAAAACTCAAATCTCGCTCTCACTCCGCTCGTGTTTCGCCTCTCTTCCTCTTCTCATTTTTAATCGCTGCTAGAATTGAATTGAAAAACAATCTTCGCAAAAAAAGAATAACAAAGGCGAGCACATCGATTGTAATGCAATCGAAGCCTGGTTGGGTATTAGCTTCGCTAATCCACTTACCGATCGTTGGCAGTGAAAGCAAGCATTCGCGCAGCGGGGTGAATACAAGCAAAAATACTCTCGTCAGGATTACTGTCGGATTGGAGGCTGGCTGGAAATTGTAAAGGAATATTTTTTAACCATTCCCGACGAGCTTATTAGACGAGCGAAAGTAGAGCCGAGCGAGTGTTTTCTGCGCTTCGCTCGTTTTCGCGTTTACACTCGAGCGATCGGCGAGCGTTTTGAAGCGTTTTTAAGCGCGTAATACGCGCAAACGAGAACTCCGTGTAATGAATGTACTATTTATACGAGCTGCAGTTCGCTGTACTCTACTCTAGTTTGGTGGGGATCGATCCAAACGGTGGCCTAAAGCTCACCTCTCCTCACTTTGTCTAATTACAATAAAAGCTCGAAATCTGTTCGCTCGCTCTTCGCTCTCTCACTCGGTGCGTTAGATGCGAAAATTCGTTTCATTGAAGCATTGAATGTGCGATTCATTCATTCATTCATTCATTTCATTTCATTCATTCATTCATCGCGCTCGTGTTTCGCATCACAAATTACAAGCGAACCGCTCGTTTATTGTGTTTCATTGCTTTGCCCACTTTCATCGCCGACGCATCTTCATCCGATGCTGCAACTTCTTTTATTTCAATTTTAAACTCAATTTCGAGTTCATTGCGACATTTCATCAAGCGCTATTTCGCCCAACTTTAAATCGATCCACTGGCGCTCATTCGGTGTTTGTGCTCGCGCGTGCCGTTGAAAAATTAACTTCGATAGAGTGGCGATAGCAGAGTGAGCAAGCAAAGTTTCGTTTCTTTAATTGATAATCGCGCTGATAGTGAATAATGAGCGTAAATTATGATTTATTTTTCGCGATGAATTAATTGAGCGCGCAATTTGTAGAAAGTGTTTCATTGAGAAAAATTGAACTTTTCTTTCACTGCGCCAGTACTTTGAGAGCAAAACTGAAGAGCAATGAATGCGCTCCATTGTTTTCGTTTTTGTATGCACTCATGTATTTGTAAAGCGCTAATAATGAAATGCACCAGCGTCGAGTTTTCAATTTTTTTCAACTCAACGCGCGTCATTCATCTGCTTCAATATTATGCTCATCATAATTGTGTGCGTTTATGTGTGTGTATGTGTTGAATTCACATTCATTTCGCACTCTCATCACTTTCAAAACTATTCAAATATATATCGAGCGCAAAATATTGGCAAAAATTTGTTAACATTGGATTAATTCCAGTGAAAACTGAACACAACGTACAACACACATGCTTAACATACTTGTCAGTGATATTTATTCGAGCTTTTTGTTTGCTGCTGGCAGCGAGAAAAAAAGCGAAAGGATTTCCAGGATGTAAAAATGTTGCTTGTCGTTAAGATTATTTCTTCTTCTTCTTCTTCTTCTCTATGTTCATCTTCTTCTTTTTTTTCCTCTTTGTCTCCGTTCTCTACTCTTGTTTATTGGCTTCGAAAACAACGTGAAACAAAAGCAAATACAATACAATCAGAAACGCATATAATTTGTCGTCGAAACATTTGTATTTTAGAGAGAGAGGAGGAAGAAAGAAGAAAGGAGAAAGAAAGATGAAGAAAGTAATGATAATATTTGAGCGAGAAGCCAAAAATTGATTAAGCAAGCGAAGTGATGTTTTTTTCTGGTTAAATTCCAAACGAAGAGCAGAAAGTAGAAATGCAATTTACTCGATGTTTTTCGCAAGCGTTGAAATTAACAAACACGTCTTAATTAAATCTTTTCACGTAATTAACGAACAAGAAATTATTTGACAAAATTGGCGCTCATTTTTTACGGCTACACTCAAAAACGCAGCCGAAAGCTAAATGAGAGAGCGAGAAAAAAAGTTTAGTCAAGCGTTAGCGCATACAACCGTTTACACGTCGTACATACACAACATAATGATGCGTTCGACGACGACATACGGCATGCCGGACTTGTTACGCTCCGATTTAAAACTTTTTTTTTGCGAAAATTTTTCAAAATTAGAGAGCAGAGTGAAGTGAGTTAGTGAAAGAATAAACGGCGAATTTAATTTCTAATTTGACATACGTTGCTTGACGCAAAATAATTAACGTCGTGTATTGTGTGTGTGCGCGCTCGCTTTTTTGAGTGAAAATTGTTAGAATCGATTAGCAAAGTAAAACGGCGCTTCTATTTAATCATGCGATTATCGCGTGCATATCTTGCGATCATTCGCATTGTTTTCTTTTTTCGCTGCAATGGTCGAAAGTATAGGAAGAAATCAGTTCAGCAGCTTTCGCTCGTCTCAATTAGCGCTTAATTTCGTTATGAACGCTTTTCGAGAGGAGCACAGCTCTCATCTGCTTTTCTTCTCTTCGTTTAGTTCGCTTACAAACACGCCGAAATCGTCGTTTGTTTGCTTCACATTTCTATTGCCCAAATTATAGGGGAAAAGATGCGAAATGAAGCCGAAAAAAGTTAATTTATGCGCTTATTGTGTTCTTCTCTCTAATCTCTCATTTCTTCTATTTTCTTTCAATTCTTACGCTCGTTTCACATCTTAAAACGCGAGTGAAAAGCATCGTTTCAATTCTCTTTCTCTCTCTCTCTCTCTCTCTCTCTATTCTCGCTCTTCTTTTCTTACACTCGCTAATTTACAGTCGAAGAAAAAGAAAACGAATTTTTAACGCTTCGTCGCATTCATTTTCGTTTCGCTTTTCGCAATTTCTTCAATTTTCTTGCGCTCTTTCACTTCGAAAACTTTTTTTCAAGCACAAGTTGAAAATGAATTTTTAAAAAATTGAAAAGCAACAATATTCATTAGTGAAAATAGTTTTTCTTTTATTTTATTGTTCGTGTACTTTGTTCATAATTTAGTTACGCTTTACTGCCGGTACTGTTCTAAGTGCAATTTGCGTTTTCTACTCACTCAACTATTTATAAATGCGTTGACAGCTCTTTACTCTCTGTGTATTCGCTATGTGTACAATTCGTGTTCAAATTCGCATTTGTTATTATCGCGCCACTGTTATTATTGCATTACTCTGCTCGTAAACCATACAAGACACTCGAGCAGCAGATTGAAAACAAAATAAAAGCGACAAATCGAGCAAATAGTAAATAAGATTATCTGGTGCGATATTAAAAAAAAAACCTACAAATTCGATAAAATTTCCAACTTTGCTTTCGAAGTTTGAGAAAAAAAATTTTGAGTACATAACTAACGTCACTATCGGTTTCACTCGACAAACGTTGATTTGTGTGTTTGCATTTGTTTCGCAATTTCGATTCTTTTTCTCCTTTCGATTATCAAGGTGTTTGTCGCATATTTTGAAGAAGAGGCGTAAAAAAACAGAGCAGAATAAAAAGGCAAATAATCATCATTTCGACGATCAAATGTGTTTAATCTTGCAGTTAGAAGCGATATTCTAACCATCTGGTCGTAAAGAAAAACTTAATAATAATGGCGAAAAGTGTGCGCCGTGTTTTCAAATGTAATTATTGCCGAAAAATTTTCGCTAACCGCGCCCGAAGTAAGCGAATTCAAAGCGTAGTACAGTTGGTAAAAATGTAATTTTTGAAACGCACAATTCAATTAGCAGCAAAGAAAGAAAAAACATTCACGGCGCGAGTATTTTGTCTTCTAGCTACACAATTAAATTTCGAAATAAAAAATAAAAATTTTCAAAATTATAGCCGCCATTCAAAGTGAATAAAAGAAAATTTTCTTCTCTCCAACTGATTACTTATTTACTTAAAAAACAATTTTTTTCTCTTTCTCTAAGAAACTCTCGACATTCAATTTTTAATTTACTTAATTAACACTTCATTCGCTCGCTTATTTGTGCGTTTTTAAAATAGAAAATAATAAATGAAATAAGAAAGCGAAGTGGAAGCGAAGAGAAAATGAAAACGAATGAAAGCGTAAAATAATTGAGCCCGAAGCGAGACAAGCAGAAAATGTATTATGCATATTACGCTTTAGCCTCGATAATCATAATCATAATGATAATGATGCAGCTAGCGAAAGAAGAAGAAGAAAACAGCGATGTGTGTGTGTGTGTGTGTATCGTTACTGTGTGTAGTTTCTAGTTTGCGCGAAAAACGCAAAAAAGCGTCGAAAACACAAGCGATTCACGTTCGGCCAGAGGCAATTAGCCGCTTCTCGCTGCCTCTCAAACTTTTTTCGTTTTCATTTTCAATATGAATGCAAAAAAAGTGGATGAAAATATCATTTTCACGTACTATGTTCTCGTTTTTTTATTTTATTTATTGCAAAAAAACTTTCTTTTCATCTCTCTCGTCTCGCATAATTTGCGTTGCGTATTCGCCTCGAGCGTAGTTACCAGCGAATGTGTAATTTAATCTCAACTTTATTATCAACTTGAAATGCTCTCTCTATCTCACTAAATATTCTAATTTTCTATTTAATCACAATTAACTTATTTTAACTTGTTTGAAAAATCGAAAATTGTTTTCTCTCACCTCTCATTACAAAGCGTTATTTTCATCGAGAATTTGGGTTAAAAACAAAAGCAGAAGAAATAAAAGCGAACCACTTGTACACATGCATTAATTGGCTGGAAAAAAGGCTTTCGTGAAAAATAAAATCATAAAATACACACCGCAAAGTTTATTATTATTGCAGGTAATTATAATTGTAGCCAGTTAAAGAAATAAAAGCAAATTGCTTAAGAAATAGTTTCTCGAAATGAGACAAATTTTAATCGCGCGTGATAAGCAGTCTCGAAAGAAGAAGAAGAAAGTCTATGTAAGTAAAGTGTGTGTATATCAGGTTAAAATGAGCTACTTAATATGATTGCCTACGCATGTTATTACGATCCGCGCGCTTGTTTATGTATTACGCTTTTGGTTTTAGCGTTCGCTTAAATCCTGTAATCATCTTCGGAGCTGGTGGCGATTTATATGAATGCGCAAAAGAAGCGAACGCAGCCGGAGATAGAGCAGAAAGAGTAATTTGATTCTGCGAAAAGCTGCATTGTGGTTGTGTTTAGCACACAATTTCGAGAAATTAGAGAAAATTTTTACTAAACAACGAGAGGCTGCGTTTACCGGCAAAACTTTTTTGCTCGCTTCGCTAACAAACCCATTTTCTAATTACACACGAACAAATCTTTTGCTCTCTTCATCTTTGCTTCTTCGTGTTTTTACCATTTTTTCTCTTCTTCTTCTTCTTCTTCTTCTTCTTCTGTTTCGATCTGCTTTCAAACGACACACGAATAATGTTGAGCAGGTTAAAAGAAAGATTGACGAGTGAACAAAGTGCCCCGAGTGCCGAATGAAGCCGAGACAAGAGAGAGAGAGTGAGTGAGGCTATTTTAAGCGAAGAGGCAGCAGCGATTTCAAGAAAAATGAACGCTTCTCCACGAACAAGAAGCCATGAAATGATGTATTGTGGTCGAGAAGAACGAGCGGCTCAGTTCGCTATTGTGTGTCAGCCGACTTGCCACTTGATGTGTGTTTCTCTCTGTTCACATTGTGTACACACGAACTCGCATTGAAACACGGAGGTGCAAAAATGAGAAGCGATTACATTCACGCACAAATCGCTCGCAGTTCGTTCGCGGCGCAATTAGCAGCGTGCTATGCGAAAATTGCGAGTGGCGAGAAGAGCGATCGCAGCAGCGCGAAACACTTGCGAGCATCTCGCTGTACGCGTTGTCGAGATTTACGAATTTTAATTGCGATCGAATGCGGCGATGATCGCCGTTGTTCGTGCGTAATTACGTCGAGTTTTGAGGTTAGAGAGGAAGAAGAGGCGATAAGAAACGCGAATTAAGAATGAAAGAGCGAGAATCGAAATCAATCATAAAACTGCGCGCTGAATACGCTGTGGAGAAGTTGTGTATGTGTTTAATCAATTATTGATAAGAGCGAAACGCACATGAAATCGATGCAGGAGGAACACGGAAAGCGAGCGGCGAAATCAGCGCTGAACTCGGCGAAGACGCCCTGCCCTCTGCACCGTTCATCTGCTCATCTCATCTCATCTCATCTCCGCTCGTCTCATCGCAGCGAAACGCAAGCTTTTAATGGATTGCGCTCGCTCGCCTAATTCATTATAAAACAGTTTGTAAATTGGTGCGAGCGAGCGCGGAGCAAGAAGAAGAAGAGGTGTAATCTAGAAGAAGAATGGAGAGAAGCATTTTCGCTTATTATCAAGTGTACTCTAGTGTGTAACACATGAAAACCATTGCGAATATTAACGCGAAATCAATAAAGCAGCGGCGAACGTCGTCCCTCTGCTCTTAGCCGGCAAACTGTGAACGCATCGTCGTCTGCTCCGCTCGCTGTTCGCTTCCGATAATCAACACATCATCATTAATATCCGCGATTATTTTCGTTACACGACGCCAACTGCTCCAGCACGACCGGAGCACCGTGTGCAACCAGTCGCGTCGCGTTCGCGCTGCTGCTTAATTATAAACTCGCGACGCTTAAGCAGCGATTTGTGTGCATCACTATTTGCGGAAAGTAATCTGAAGCTCGCACACTGCATCGCGATTCTCTCGCATACTTTTCGACACTAATTGAACTGTAATCGTGAGCGATGCGAAAACACCGATGTTGCTGGTGCTGCTGCTACTGTGCTTGCCGCGATGTTTGCTATTCTCTCCCGCCTTTCGAGCGATTCACCGCGTCTATTCGCGCCACATTTTCACGATCAATACTCGAGTACATTGTATAAATCGTCGTCGAGTGAAGCGTCACTCACTTTTCGACAGCGTTTTTTGCGCTCGTTTTGTGCACTGCGCTTAAAAATTGATGATTTGTTTGAAAAACAAGCCACGTTCTCGCGTCGATTGATTTTAAAACATCGCCAACGAATGAGAAACTTTTTGCTTTTCGCTCGCCGTTCGCGTGTAAATTAGCGCGCCAAACGCGATTAAATAAATCTGGTGATTGATTAGTCGCCGCGTCGATCGCGAGTTAGTCGCGGCGGATAAGTGCGGAATGATTTGCAGTGTTTTCGTGTAAAGCGAAACGCGAACACAATTGCGAGCGCAGAGCACGAAGAACACTTCGGCTCGCTGACAATAGCCGAAAGCATCTCAAGGCAGCGACGCACAAATTTCTGGTGTTTGTGTGCGCCAACAGCAGGACATTGAAACTTTAATAACGGCTAAATGTGGCGAGTGCTAAATGCGAGCTTTTATTGAGAAGAAGCGTACACAGCGAGCGAATAACAATGCCGATGGCGTATGGGGATTACAGCCGCATCAGCAACAGTGCCGAGACACTCACTCGCACTTATCGCATTTATTTTCAATTAGGAGCTCGCTACGTGCGGCCGTAAGCGGCTAAATTTCGCTTGAAAACAAAATGCTGCGCTTCGAGTCCACTTCTCTCGTCGCTTTCTCGCTTTTAACTTGGCTGGTCACCACTCATTTGTTCTATTTTCAGGCTTCGCTGAAAATCGCTTTCGCCCGTTTTTACGACACTCTTTTCCATCGAAACGCTGATCTCAACTTTCCGCACGTCACTCGGCTACTTCGAACGCGAACTCTGCTTTTCCGGAGCGAGGCAGGGCGCTGAGCGAAGCCGAGTGAAGAAGGAAGAAAATGAAAAATTTGAGAAGCAAACAAGATGAGGAAGAAGTTTTTATGCATTTTGTTTGAAGAGCGAAGTGTTTGCATCGATTGGTTAGGTTTACTTTAGCAATGGACACAAAGTTTGTTCTTATTTTTGTGATTCACTTCACTTTTTCGCTTCTTTTTAGATTACAAACAATAAATAAAAAGGGTAAACAATTGAACTTCTTTTCTGTTCGCAAACTTTTTAACTCAATTTACCGGCGAGTGAATGAAGAAGAAACGCGATGATCGATTTTCTTCTTCTTCTTTTGTGTTCGAAAATCGCTCGCATAGGCAAACGGCGTCGCATTTTATTACTTTCATCATTAATTACGCGATTACCAACTCTCATAATCATTGTCATTCATTTCCATTGTTCCGATCACTTTGCAAATACACGTTTCGTGCATGCGAAAAGCAAATTTTTTTTCAATCGTATAACTTGGGGCGAGAATTGGATTCACTTAATCCATTTCACCTGTCGACAGCTTCATTTTGTAAGCGAATACAGCGTTTAAAGCGTTCGAAAAACTAATTAACTTTAACTTTTGCGTTTTCGCCGCACTTTTTCACCGATTAAACCACAAATCGCTCGATCAAAACGACTTGCGAACGAGAGCCGCGCTAGCAATTGTAGTGTACGTAGGCGAGTGAGTGAAATAACAAGTGAATCGCGAACTTGGTTCGCTTAATTGTTGTTGACCAAAAACATTTACGCGATTGTTAAGCGGGATTTTGAGCGAGCGAGGATCGGCTTTGCTATTGATTCTACTGGTGCTGCTGCTTGCTTTGCGATCTGATTACTCGATGTGTGTGTAAATTAAAGCGCAACTATTTAATTAATCAATCAAAAAAGAGAAGAACACAAAGTTGCGCTCGTTTTCTAAATGGACGCGAGCTGAAGAATCAAAATGGCAAATATTTATGGTCGAGTTTAAGCGGAGAAAAAGAGCAAAACGAAAATAAAGGTCGGAAGAGAGATAGAGCGAGAATTTCGATAATGATTTTCTCTTTTCGCTTCGGTGTGACAACACATACAAACCTCAACCATTATTACCTTAAATTAGTTTTGCGCTCCGAACAATCAATAATCAATCGATGCACTCAACTACCACTTGTCGAGCGCTTTTTCTCACTTCCACACTATCTTTTATGCTTCTTCAACAACAAAATTAACATTCGTCGTTTTCGATTTAAATCGAGAGTGCGAAAATCAGCGCGCATGATATTCACACTGGCCGCCGTCGGAAATTTCAACGCGCGAAAATTGTGTTTAAAGCGAATATAGAAACGCGTTTCGCGCTGCATGCCGTAGATGCGTTGTGCATTTGAATTAAACGATCGAATCGATCGCCGAGTGGACATATAAAAAGTGGAATTTTTCGCCTCTACTCGCAGCGAATATAAAAAGTTTGTATAAAATGAGAAAATGCATTGAAGCGATGGAAATAAGATGATGTTGAAACAGATGTTCGAGATTTGCATTGATGAGAGTGGAAAAGTAAAGAGAGAGTAAGAGAGAGAGAGAGAGAGAGTGATGAGAATTGAAATTGAGAATCGTTTTCTTCTCTGTTCGTCTTTTTTTTTAATCAATATCGAGTTTTGCTTATTTTCTTTCGCTTTCTTACGTTTCCTACATTCGCCAAATGTTGCTTTCGCAGTTTTGCAGCGTGTATTTTCTAATTTCAAGCATACGAAATGAAATGAAAAAGTTTTTCTTCTTCTTCACTTCTCGCGAAATAAGTAATGAATGAAAAATTATTTTTTCTTGTTATTCACTAATTTAAGTGTAAATCGCATTTTCTTAACTTTTTTCTTCTTCTCGAATCACTTTTCTCGAATTCGTTTCCTTCTCTCGTGTTGCATCCTCTAATCTCTTTTGCCTCTTCTCGTTTCTTCTTTTTTCTTGTTTTTCTTTTTTTCTCAATCTTAACAAACTTACTTAACAGCGTGATCCTTGACCTAAGAATACCTCACTTCGTCTCTCTTTTCAACTCTAAATATCTTTTTATTATTCACCCAGCATTTACACACTTTTTTCTTCGTATTTTTTCATCCGCTCTGCAAATGAATGTAATGTATAGCGATGGTAATACGAAGAATATAATAAAGTAATCGACATTTACATGATTTCAATTTTTACGGCCGATGTTGTTTGTTTGTTATTATTCCGCGCTTTTTCTTCTCCTCTCTTCAAAACATGCAATTGATGCGATTTGGATTTTGGTCGAAATTGTATTCACTCTTTTGACAGTTTCTCGATTAACATTTTTCTCTTCCTTCTCGCTCTTCGTCATCGTTTGCTATGTTTTTTAAACGAAACGCATTAATATTTAAAACGAAGTGAGGAAAAAGTTTTTTTCTCTCTCTCTCTCTTCTTCTTTCTGAAAATGATTTTCTTAGAAACAAATGCTATTAAAGTTATGAATTTTAAAAACTCTCAACTCTTCTTCTTCTTCTTAACTGTTTACTCAAAATTGAAGCGAGTCGAATAGTTTTGAAAGTGTTTAGATGATGTTTCTCTTCTTCTTCTTCGCCGAATCGCGAACTTCTTCGCTGATAATGAAGAAGAAGTGTGCGTGTGAAAAAGGAGGAGGAAAGAGGAAAGGCGTAAAAAAGGTAAGAATACAGGTGGCGGCGATAAATTACACAATATGTGAATTGAAATATGCAAAATTTCGAGTAACATTTATGCACACACAAGCATACACATGGTTAAATGTATCTCTTTGCTGTCTTTTTTTGCTGTTTCCGTAATGAAACAGACAAATTACGTAACATTTTGCTTCGCGACGAGCAACTGAATGAAGTGAAAAGTGTAATTATGGCTTAATTAGCAGCGAGATTAGCTTCTTTTCTCGTCTGCTCGAGTGAGAGAGCGAGCGGAGCAAATTTGCCGCGATAAAAAGCAAATAAATTCTCGTCGATTTCAGTGAGTACAATGCTTCGAGTTTGCAGCAGGGTGATTAAAAATGAAAGCGCGGCGCGATTGATTGGCAACACTTTTAATCGTCGATTCGGCAGAGGAGAAAGAGCAGAGAGAGAGAGAGAGAGAAAATTGTGAAAGCGAAAAGCAAACTCAACATTGACTCGTTGATTGGGTGAACATTAAAGAAAAAATGATGTTAAAATATTTGCTTTTCGCGACAAAATTTTCAAAAAACACTTCCAAGTCGTGAATAAAGTGCGACGACTTATTTAATTGTCATCGCTTCTTCTTTCTTCTCGTCGTCGTCATTAAAACCGCGAATACAAATTAATCGCAGAACAAAGAAAACGTTTGCCTGATTTATGTTTCGTTTCGATGAAGTCGGAAAAGAAGAAATGTTTTGCAGAATTCGTCTTGCGAACGGAAATTTGATTAACGTCTGTCACTGAGCTGCATTGAAATTGGATAGCGCAGGTATTGGTGCGACGCGATTGAATATGCATTAAAAAGATGGCGAAATATATCTTCTTGTTAAGTTCACTTCTGTTTACATTTTATTCGATCCTCGCTTTCACTCTTTTTCATCCGTCGCTCTATGCTTTGAATTTGCTTTTCGCTCATCTCTTCTCTCAATCTTCTTTTCGTTATTTTCTCTTTTTCTTCTTCTTCTTGTTGCTGCTTGCGTTCGGCGCGTTTCGATGCAATTCCCCGAAGGAGCTTTTCGTATGCTGCCGCTCGCTTCTATATACTTGGGCTATACACACAACACATACACACACATAGAAAAATATATTCGCTTTCAATTTTATTAGGATTCCTTCTCTTCTGCTCTATTCTCTCCTCTCTTCTCTTCTTTACTTTTGCTTTTTGCTTCAAATAAATTTCGAAAATGTTTGCCTCCAATTGCGTCGACATATTGCCGAAAGCGCTTTCTCGCTGCTGCTGCTTTCGTTTCGACTCCTCTTCTTCTTCTTCTTCTTCTCCGGCTCGCTCACTTTCCCTTTCCATTCGTCCATTCCATTTTTCGACAACCAAAATCATGCTGAAAATGATTTCCAGCTTTTTCTTTTCTCTTGAAACACTATACGACCACTTCTCTTCTTTCATCGATGCTTATTTGGATAGCGTCGTTATATAACACGTCGATATCGAATCGAGAAAAAGAAAGAAGAAAGTGTTTGCGAATACTTTTTATTGATTACCAACTTTTTCTGAACATGAATTTTTTAAACATCCTCTTTCGATATCATTTTCCCACTTCTCGACTTACAAAACTCTCTCAGTTCCATTGCTTTCTTAACCAAACAACAGAATAGCACAGAATACAGTCTTTCGATTTTTTTCTATCTCCTTCTTTCGTTTTGTCTTCGCACAAAACCACAAAGTATGAAAAAAGTGTGAAAACTAAAACGCGTATTTAAGAATAGAAAGCAATAAAGTAAAGATAGACACATGCTATGCAAAAATTGTATCGCTAGCATTCGTTAAACATAGAACGTAAACTGAAACGTAAAACAGAGTGAATCAATAAACACAAATAAACCTCGATACGAAGCCTTGTTATTATGGCCATATTTTTATCGTTTAGCCTGTTTCAAATAAAATGATGATCGAATGTAAACTATTTTACTTTTTAGACTTTTTTGTTTGCTTCTTGAAGTAAATTATAATTTGCTTTTCGCAGCGACAGCGATTTCGCCGTTTGTTTATTGTGTAAAACGCTTTTTCTTGGTTTGTTGATGTTGTTGTTTGTTGGTTTGTAGTGAAGGTGAAGAAGACTTTTCCTTATTTCAAGTCCTTTCTTCAATTTGATCCTCCTTTTGTTGTTGAATTTTTGCATTTTTACGTAAGCCACTGTTTAAATCAAGAAATCGCTTTATTCAAGTTTTAGCTTTTACTGAAGCACGCCATTTCGAGACGAATAATTCGATGTTTTCCATTGAAATACCTGAAAATGAATAGAAGCGTTGTGAAATGCTGTTTGATAGATAAAGGCTAACAAGCAAAGCCAAGCTTACCAACACTCTTGACAAGCGCGTCGGCATTCGTTGGAAAAGTGTTGCTCGACGAAAACAATAAAGTGACCATTGCAACTTCTTCATTCTTATTGTTTATCTGTGAGCTATTTAATTGATGCAAGAAATTGCAGTACTCCAGCAATATAAAGAAATTGTATGAATCTTTGTCTTTGCGTCGAGGATATTTGATTGGAGCCAAGCTGAATCTCTCATTTTCTCGCTGAAATTTAAGGAAACGATTGCCTCGTTGTGCCTCTGATTCAAGCCATCGAATCGCCTCTCGTGCATTCGCGCTCACTTTCTTCTTCTGATCCAAATGCGCTAAAACTAAACAAAGCGTTACTGTTAATCGAAAATGAACACTTCGCTAAATAAACTTACTGATCTTCGGAACAACGACAATAAATCGTTTCGCAAAAACAAGGTCTTTAACTAAATTGAGATGATCAAAGTAAGCGCTTGAATCGATGACGACATAGGGTGATAGTTGCAAAATCCTTCCTCCTTTCACTGTCTTTTCCAATTTACTTACTTCCGACTAAAAGCAGAAAAGAAAAGCATTTGACTTCATTATCAAAAAATAAAATAAACTTACTTTAAGCCATAAATGAGCCATGTTACGCATCATTTGCTTCTGTTTATTCAAATCATTTGAAGCATAGTCTGGACTTAAAGAATTGTTCAAAGAATTATTTGCTATTTGAATATTGACGCCATTTTTTGGATTAGGAGATAAACAATCGCCATTTGGAGATAAATATGGCTCACTATCACTCAGCCCATTGGCAGTGGTTTCCTGAAAAAAAGTCGGACAAACGTTATTCACTGAACCGTTGCGTTCTCCAGTGACCATAAAGCGTTTAGTGAATGAATCGAATTTCAATGTACACTTGTTCACATTGTTAATAACAAAATGTCCAAAGGATAGCAAATTTTCGATGCATAAAAATCCCATTTCGTCTCCATTCAATTGCCGTTTGCTGGAAAAATCGATAAACTTGGAATGCAATTTATCTAAAAGCGGAAACTTTCGCAATGCGTGATCCACTGTTAACGGATATTTTTGCTCCCAATTCAAGTCAGTGTACTTTAACTCTTGCAAGCGTTTGTTGCTCAAAATTGATTTTGCTTCCACTGCCAATAAGATGTTTAACAAATCGGCAAAATTAGAGAACAAATTAGGAAACGTCTTCACACAAAATGTCATTAAAGGTTGATTAAAGCGTAGCCAATCACAATAGACTTTGACAATAGCTAAACTTGTTTCGTAGTAAACATATTGCAAAATTCCTTCAACTTCAGCATACGATTCCGTATTGCTACGCGTTGCTCCTTGACTGTCATCATCGCTACTATTTAAATGATTTTTAAAATCGTTTTCATCGCAAACGCTTCCACTTTCACTGATATCTGAGCTTATTTCCAGCGCATCAATGGTACTCAACGCTGTTTCCTCTAACTCGCTTAACTCAGAATCATCGTCATCGAAATCGAAACAAGTGATGTCAATATCGTCATATTTAATCGCCGCTTTTCGACGCCTTAATCTGGACAATGTTCTTCGGGGAGATAATTCAGGCGTATTCTCTTTTGAAGCAAATTGACTGTTAGATGATAATTTCGTATTTCCATTTATTATTGTTTGTGCAGGCTTCGATAAATCGCTTCCCTTTTCAAACTTCTCTCTTATCTTTTGTGTACACGAAGCGATGATGAGAAACAAAAAATTAAGAGCGAAGGCGATAGCAGCTGAATGCATAGGTCCAGAGACAACACCATTTCTCTCTAATTTGCTGATAAGCATAAGAATAGAAACACCAATTTTAAACAGTGACGATGTGTCAAGAAAAGTTGGTTTGTTTGGAGTGCTTAGCTTTACAGGCAGTTCGATAGCCTGTTTCAAAGAAACGAAACAATCGTGAATGTTGGATATTAAATTTTGTCCCCCGAATGAATGATTCCATAGATCGTTAGCAACAAGTAGGAATCTTGAAATAGCCTGTTTCACAAGATTTACGCTCTCGTGATTACTGTCTCTCGTTTCTTTTACTCCTTTTGTGGTCGCATTCAGTAAATGAATTAAATTGCTTTCGGCTCCGTCGAAAGGTTTTTCAGTGAGCGCACATCTCATGTAATAATAAGCAGCATCCAAACCGTGGTTACAGCCACCAGATAATGTTCCCAATTGATTGTATGGCATGCCAATTGAAGGGTTGTAAGAAATGGCAATGTTATACCATTTTATTGCCATCACATGATTGCTGCTAAAGCCTAACTCGTCAAGATAGCGAAATATGTCACCCAAGCAAATAAACATCCGATGAATGCATAATTTCGCTGCTTCTACCTCTCTTTCGCTATACAAAGAAGTGTCGACTCTTTCTTCTTCTTCACTATGATTAAAATGATTATCGACTTCGAGTAGAACATTGCTTAGATCGAGGCCGAATTCAGCGGCAAATTTGCGTATCGCACTGTCGTAATGACCGATACCAGAAATGAAATGCGTTTCCAACAAAACGACTTCTTCTGATGTCACATCCTGTTAAGTAAGGGATTTACAGAGAAAAAAATTACGACTTACTCACAGACAAACAGTCACAAGGCTGCAATTAATAAAAATACCTTTTTGAATCGTTTATAGCAAAGCATAAAATCGTGATAATTGCGTCTCCAAAATAGCTCCTCTGATTTACGGCCATAATTTTGTGGATCTTTGAAAAGCAGCGTTTCACTGTGTTCTTTTAAACGAATTCTTAAATCGATCGCGTGTCGCGCGAAGAGCTCGCCAATCGAGGCGCATTTGGCGACGATTTCCTCCAATTTACGGCAAATGTCACCGATGTTTCTGCGAAATGAGGAGAGAAGAAAAGAAAAAAATTCGAAATGAGCACGAATCGAATTGTCGAAATGAGGCGAACGAAGATAAAATTGGAAATCGAAATACGATTGCGAAATGAAAAGCGAAGATAGATAGAGCGGAGAATTTACCTGTAAATGAGAGGCAAATCCGTGTTCACTCCTTTTTTAGACAAATTCAATGCTTTCTTCATTCTTCTCTCGCATTTTTCACCGCATTCGGCAAAATATTCGACTATTGGACGAAGCGTTTGACTCATTCAACGCATTGTTTTGTCGCATTCGAAGGCGATTCGAACGAAACGAGCGAAAATTTCGAAAGAAAAAAGGTGCGAACGGCGATTCGAAGTCAGACACTTTTTAAAGACATGTTTTTTCTGCTTGCTTTCGACGCTCGGCTGAGTCCGCAGATGGCGCTCGCTCGCGGCGCGCTCAATTCGGCGTCGTCATCGTTTCGGCGCTTGATGCAATCGCTTCGAACATTGCCTCATTCGGCGCTCGACTCACGCGCTTTTCGAGAGACGGCGTACGCGTGTTCGCGCTTGGCACGCTTTCGAGCGCTTCTTTATTTCGGTTCTTCGACAAAATTAGCAATTTAGTGTCGCAACGAATGCCGATTTACGCTCTCGTCTACAGTTTGTCTACATTACGCAATCAGCAGCTAGCTATAGGCGCCATTCTTTGCCTTAAAAAAGTGCTTTTTCTGTAAAAGTTGTGAAAACATTTTTTAGTTATCAAAACTTATTAAAACTTATTGACAGAGACAAAACTCGATTTAGAAACAAAAAACACAACACTTTTAAAATAAACAGAATTAATCTTTTGGAAAAGTTTATATCGCTTTATTCGAAAACAAGTAAAGAATGCAGCGTTCGCACATTCTCGTGTGAATGCTCTCACGTACAGCGCATTTATTGTTGAGCAAAACGCTCGCGTTTTCCACTAATGGATGATTGAAGTAGAATTCATAAATGAACGAAATCAGTATTAAATTGTGTTTCGCAACGCTACTCCATTTATCATGCTTTTCATTTGTAATCGATTCAAGCGATTCGAATAAAAGAGAAAATCGAAATGAAACAATTTACGATTTAGTGAAGTACACGAATAGCGTAAAAGCAGCTCACGATTATTGCAACCGACGTTTAGAACAAAGATTGAGACACAGACAAACAAAGAAAAGTGTGTCCAATTATATTTGCTGTGTTTATGCAGAATTTCTCCACTGTTTAAAATCAAAAATTCAAGAATCGTACGACAAGCAAATTGGCATAGAATACGTGAATCAAATCAAGCGAATCGCAGCAACATTGAATAATAAGTGCAAAGGTTACCGTTATCCATCGCTGAAATGCTTCTTATTTATTTACCTTTGCCAAATAATCATGGCGATAAGTATTTTCATCGGCTTTATCATTCTTCTCGCTGTTCGTCTCTATTTTCGAAGTCTGAATTAAACGTTTTAATTCAGAGCGGAAAAGTTTAAAGATAATCTCTTCACTGTTTACACAAATAGCGAAAATGGAAATTATTTTAATAAAATAATATTAAACAAACTTTAATTTAAAAAGCGATTTGAGTTATTTTCTTATTTACATGAGTATTTGTAATTTCACTTCATTTCGCTTTTCGCTTATTAACATCATTTCATGCGTTAAACAAAACGCTTTTTGACCACGAGTAAGCATCCTCTCGCATTATCGTGATGCACATTCGAATGAAACGATGCAAAATTTCAGGCCGAACAAACATATCATAAAAATTATGATTTTTGATGATTATGAACACGGAAATAAATGATGATTTGCTTATATTTAACTAAACAAATATTTTACTTTATTATACACAATTTTTCATTTAAATTCGCAAACTTACGTAAAACTACAGTTTCGTTATTCTACGTAAAATAAACATTCCTAAGCATAAATAATTGAAACTAAATTTAAAACATCAAA
>NCKU01000200.1:0-54530 GCA_003675995.1 Dinothrombium tinctorium
AGCGAGAGAAAGCGAGAGAGAGAGAGAGAGAGAGAGACAAATCGATTTCAAGCCGCAATAGATTTAACCATAAAACTTAAGCTTTTAAAATAATTTTCAATTCGCGTTTTTATTCGAATATTTTGCAAATTTTTTACGAGCTTTATTTGCAACTAAAGCACTGACAGCTAAAATATATTCACGATTTTTATTATTTTCACTTTCGAAAATAGCAAAAATATTTTCATGCGAGAAAAATTTTTGCTTCTGTTGTTATTGTTTTTGGAAGAATTTAAATCGTTGTTCTATAACACAGTTTCGAACCAATTTTATTGAGCATCTCTACCGCTCAAAATGGACTCTTTAATGTATTTTTGGTGCTAAGGTAAGCGGTAAATTTGTTCGAAGCTGTGTTTACTACTCATTGCGCTCAAAGTGAATAGAAACAAGCGAAAATAATTCTTCACTGAATTTGAAATCAATACAAAGTTAAAAAAGCAACTGCAGCAAACTTATTAAGTTAAAATTATTAAAAGTGAAATCAGTAAACAACAGCAACAACAATTCTTGCAGCTTTTACAAAATGTAATTTGATATTTTAATGTAGTTGAACATAATTCATTTTACTTTTGCTTTTATTAACATAACAGTTAAATTAAAGTAAATGCTCGTTCATCCATCTAAATAGAAACAACAACATGTTTTGCTGTTGTTTTATATGATATAATTTATTTTTGTGAAAAGTTTGTTTTTAGGAACAATGCGCCAAACGCAATTATTTAAACTAATTAAATGATTAAAGCGTAATTAACTAATGACAATTATAATTGTCGTTTCGCGTCACTGAGTTCATTGAATTTTTGCGAATTTTAATAACGAGTATTGAATACCGGCGAGCATAATATTTGGTCGCATAGCTTTTGTTCGGCAAATAAACAATAGAGGAGAGAGAGAGAGAGAGAGAGAATAGCTTCCTCTTTCCGTGTCATCTTTTCAAACAAACAATGAATGAATAAATGATGCTTAAAACGTTGAAAATGAATGCGTACATTCGACGCAATTTAGGCGTAAACTGTAAATTAAATATGACTTAAATATGAATAAACAAAATTCGGACAAAAAAAACTTTCAACTCTTAAGGAGAAGAATTTTTCAAAATTCAAAAGATTGCAGAAAGGCAAAAATTTTTTGATTTACCAGCGAGGCAGGTGGCACAATTTCTCAAATAGCGTTTTAAATTTCAAACTAAAATTCGATCAATGCGCTCGCTTTTACTTTATACATTTTTAAAAATTTAACCTTTTGCTGCAAAATAGACAGAGACATTGACTCGAAATACGCACCATGTGTGATCAACTCAAAAAATTTTTTTTTAATTGAAAAACAGTTTGAAAGTGTAACATTTTTTCTACTTCACAATTTTCTCTCTCTCTTCTTGAAGTTTTTCGGACTTTTTTTTATTCTTTGAAAAACGTTTTGGGAATAAATAGAGTGCAAATTGTACTTGTATTTGAGACAAGTGAGAAGAAGAAGAAGCGAATAAAGTTTAAAGAGACAGACTGGAAAAAATAAAATAAAATAACTACAAACACGAATTTCAAATGCGTTTTAAGCAAATAAATCACAATGAAGCATTTTTTTTTCCGCTCACCGAAAAATTCTTTTGAAACGCTATAATTTTGACGCACACGTTTTGCCGTTTTTTCATGATCTAACCGTTTAATTATTATTCTTCTCGCTTCTTCTCTGAAGAAAGAAAATGATAAGAAAAAAGTTAATATCTTAACTACAAACAATTTTTCACGTTGATTGTTTCAAATCTCTTTTGATTATTTTTCTCTTTCTCTCTCTCTCTCTTTGCTTAGCCGAAGAAAAAAGTTCTTTAATATAACGAATGAAGCTATGGTGATTTAAACTAAGAATTTCAAGAATTTCATGATACTATCAGCGATGTAGTGTAAAAAAAATCGATTGCTTAAATTTTAAAGAAATCTTCTTGCGAAGAAGCAAGAGATACAAGTGAAAACAATTTTCGATAAACGTAATCAACTGAATAATTTAAATAGTCAAGCACATTCATCACTTTGATTTGATTCGATAAAGCTCTGCAGAGAGCGATCGAGAGTTCTTTTTAATCAAAAAAAGGGTTCGATATAAATGTCGTTTATATGAAAATTTCACGAATCGCTTTTTCGACAATTTATGAACTCTAAACTTTTTTTTCTTTTCTTAAACTTCGAAAATCTGGAAAAAGTCTGCAAAAAAGCGACGATTCGAGAAATGAAAATGATGGCGTCATATTGTTGATATGATTGAATAGCTTTTAATAGCTGTTCTCTCACCATCCACCGAATAAATCAAGTTTTCAATTATTATTATAAGTTCTTGCGAGTTTAGTAATAAGTGCATTTACAAAAACTCATATGAAGTTCTTTTTTTTTCTTTCTAGAGAACAATTTCTCTGCGCAAAAGTTTTAGTGCAGCAGTAAAAGTTTCTCAATTACTTTTCTGTCGTGAAAACCCTTTTACACAATAGAAATTTTCACGCTTCATTTAAATCCAATTTTGCTCAGCGTTTTACTCAAAATCAAACATTATTTTGCTGAGAATGGCGTGAAAAATAACGCAAAAAAAAAAATTGATGGAAAGCGTAATTTCGGATTAAACTTTGTTTCGTATACAACTTAAGTCTCTGTGTTGATTGTTTATTATTCTCATTATTTTTACGATAATTTTGGAGTCGAAAAAAGCTCAACTCGCACGTTTAAAATAATATATTCACAACGAATTGGAACTTAAAAATAATTTAATAATCAAAATTATTTATATGATTAGATTCGACCTTATTCTAATTTATTGCTTTTGCTTTTTTATCTTTCGAGAAATTTATAAAAATTATAACATTTGTCCTAATCTCGTAACCTAATTGTTCTCATTAGTGCTCGTAATCTTTTCATTTAGAGTTTTAAGAACTAACTTTAAGACGTAATTGGAAACGAAAGCTTAAGTTGAATTATTCTTTTGCCTTTGACATTGATTTTGTTTTGCTTTTTTTAAATTTTTAGAGAAACGTTATGCAAAAAGTCTCATTCTCATAATGTTGGGCGGCTCAATTAACTTCATTTAGCGGTAATTGTAAAGACAATTACAAGCTGTGTCTTAATTTTAATCATAAATGAGTTGAATCCGGTGTAATGCTTTAACTGGTTAAATATCGCAAGAAAAGGTCAGCAAACGTTGAATGGGTCGAGTTTTGTTTTTTAACTATTCTAAATTCTATTAGCTTTACAGTTTTAAGCCAATAAGAATAAAACAAGCTGAATCTTCGAGATCGTTAATTTAATTAAAACGCGGAAAAGGTCGCTAAACAATTTTACGTCAACTTCAATTATTATTGAAAAAAAAATGTAAAAAGTGAATTGAATCTTTTCACACTTAGCTGGACAAGGTGTTTAAGGGTCAACTTTGTGCTTCCCGGCAAAAATAAGCTTTTTTTCGATAAACTCTTTTTAAGAAGTGGCTAAGCTTTACTCTGAAATCTTTTTGCGCTATTAATTTTCATCGCAAGCTTTGCGAAAAATCTATAAAAAAAGCAGAACTTTTTGTGCTCAGATTTTATTATGCAAAAGTGTGCATTAATAATATGCATAGCGTATATAAACATCGTGAGTAATAAAAAATTAGGACCCTTAACGGTTGAATGAACAAAAAATGAGCTTTGAACAAAAGTTTTTCTCTGCGCTCGTATATTGCGTTTTACGCTCACTTCTTCTTTCTGTTCATTTCAAGTTTTTATTAGCGTTGTTAAATTTTGAAATTGTGTCATAATTTTAGTTCAATATTTAAGCAATTCGAAGCGAAGTAATGATAATTTAGCTGTTGTGCAAAAAAGAAATTTTAAGCCACCGTTTACAATAAATCACAATCATTGCGTCTATAAAGAAATATTGATTTTAATGTTGGCAAAAAAAAAATCCACCAAATTTTACAAAACTTTTGAATCAATGCTGAAAACAGAAGTGAGAAATGATGCCTGAAAAATGGGCTCGATGCGCAAAATTCTCTTTGAACAAATAATGAAAAAATTGGTCGAATACTTTGGCAATAGCGTTTATCAACGCTTGCAGTGAAAAGTGTGTAATTAAAAACGGCGATCAATGAAAATACAGACAGAAAGGAAGTCGAAATGTAAACTTTGGCTTAAAAATTTATTTTTACAGCGTAAATCTTTGAAAAATGTAAATTCAGAAAACAGGGATTTCGCATTTTACAAAAGCAAAAACGGTTTTACTTTCAGTGAGTTAGAGCAGCGAGAAGAGAGAGAGAGCAATGAACTTGTACACTACACTTTGTTTACTAATGAAATCCGTCGACATTGATTCTTAAATTAGAATTTCAGTTTGAAACAAAAAATTTTTAAAAATTGTAATCATAATAAACACATCATTTAAAATGATTTATTAGAGAAAATTTTAAATCATCGTGATTTTTATAGAAAACAAAATTTTCAAAATAACAAATTTTAAATTCAATTTTAAAGTTGAAAGAATAAAAATAACTTTTTCAATTGTCATACATCATCTGATGATTTGAAGCAAATTTCAATTTTGACAACGGTTCATTGACTCATATGAGGCGTAATAAAGAAACTTTATGCGAAAAAGCAAAAATAGCAAAAGAGAGTATCGTCATGAAAAAAAATATTGAAAAAGAAGAGAAGCGAAGTAACAGCCATAATCGGATTTTCGGATTTATTTTTTCAACTCTAAAATGAGTTTTACTCCGTTTAAAACTTTCTAGACTCGCGATTGATTGGAAGCCGCGCCGCCGCCGAATTAGATGCGGTCGCTTTCGATTCGATAAATTTTAGCAGATTGTAAATAAGGCAAAAATAATCCTTATCATCTAGTTTTTGGAAAAATGTGAAAATTTTAAATCAACTTTTGGGAGTTTCAAAATTCAAAATTGAGAAAAAGAGAAAAACAAATATGAAAAATGAATGCAAAAAGTGGCTCAAATAAGAGGCGAACAGCGGCGCCGTTTACCGGCTGACAGGTGAACATTTGATGAAATCATCACTTTGAACCCGAATTTCTCTCTTCGATTTTAATCGAATGAACGGTGCTTTTGAATTCGAACTTTGACCGAAAATGTACCCGAAAGTGTCGACTTCTCCGCCGCCGTCGAGTCCAACCTTCGGCCGCTCGTCGAACAGCAGTCCTCTGCCGGAACCCGCCGTGCACCGGAGTCATGCGAATAGTGCGGTTTGGCAGCGAACGTCGAAAAGTGCGGTTAAGAAGTGCAGCAATTTCGTGCATCGCTTGTTTCACTTGAATCAAATGGATTTCGAATTCGCGTTTTGGCAAATGATTTATTTATTCCTTTCGCCTTCGAAAGTTTACCGAAACGTTGTTTACCGCAAACAAACGAAGAATCAATATTCGCGCGACGATCCCGCGTTTCTCGTTTTGCTCGGCGTCTGGTTCGTCATTTCTTCCACCGGTTTATCGATTGTTTTGAGACTGCCGTTTATTTCTTTTATTAAATTCTTATTTTGGGTTGTATTTATCGATTGCATCGCTGTCGGTTGCATTGTGGCCACACTTTTCTGGTTCATTGCGAACAAATATCTTCGAAAACCAGATTCAATTAATTCGGAAGACGTCGAATGGGGCTTCGCGTTTGACGTCCACTTAAACGCTTTCTTTCCTCCGCTTCTCATTTTACACGTCTTTCAATTGTTCTTTTTCAATGGTAATTCAAAAATCGTTGTCACTTTAAATGATTTTCAAACTTCTTTTCGTTCGCAGTTCTGATCAATCACGATTGGTTCATCGCTCGCTTGTTCGGCAACACATTGTGGGCGATCGCAGTGATCTATTACCTGTATATAACGTTTCTCGGTTACAGTTCGTTGCCGCATTTGCATCGAACACAAACATTACTTTATCCTTTAATACCTTTATTATTTTTTTACATTGTAACGCTTATTTCAGGAATCAATATTTGCAGAGCAATACTCGATTTCTATAATTACAGAGTTTATTGATACACAACAAAACCAAATTCTTAAATTAAAAAATTATGGAAGCGCCCATTACAAGCTTTGTTGAACCACATGTTGCTAATGTGATTGAGCGATGTCCGAGAAAACATTGAGCACATCGTCAACGGTGAAGTTCAGCGTGATATTCGCGTCTGGATAGCAGCGTTCAATCATATCTTGTATAGCTTTGTACTGCGAAAGAAATTCTTCTTGCATCGAACGCCAAATAACCTGTACAAAGAATTTCAATCTCAGTAAATTATTTTTTCGAAAGCTGACGTTTTTGATACCTGAATCAGCGTGGAATCCGGATCACAGGTGTGTTTCTCCACTTTGCGATACATCTCCTCAAGACCTTTCTTTATGTCTTTCAATGTACAGCTATTGATCACTTTTCGCAGCTCTTGTTTGCTGAACGCCAACTGATAGCCAACTTCATCTTGCTTTACACCTTGCGCCACTTTCATTTGTACACCTTCGAAGAATGTGTTCAGTTTTTCCAACGGTCGTCCGAAATATCGCGCGACGTAATCTTTGAGCGCTTCGTTATAGCGTTGTTTCGCTTCGCGTTTTTCGCTTTCGAGGCACGCGATTTTAAGCGTGCAGAGCACATCGTGTAAGTAATGGTAATTTTCTAGTCGTACCATTTCTGGTGGTGTTTTGTGATGCGTGTCCGACAGGCGATTTATCGTGTCAAACATTGATCGACACAAAGTGACGTACCAACGGTCAATATCAGTTCGCCGAGAAGCAGAGACTTTAAACACACCTTCCGCTTGTTTAGCAAACTGTTCGAATTTTTTTATAAACGGAAAAACGCCGCATTTCGGCTTTTTCGGTGCTTTCGTTTCTTCGATTGCTGTCACTTGCGATTGCATAAACTTGTCAAAGTTGCGCTTCACGTGAATCAGGATATTGCCGTAAGTTTTCGCTAAAAAGCTACCAGCATCTTGAGTGGATAAAACATGTTGAGAAAGACGAACGAGAAGGTACATCGAGTAAAGACCATCTAATCGATCGTAATTTGAAATGAATTTTACGAATTCTTGCTCCAGGATCAGGAACATTTGTGACATCAATCGCCGCAAACTTTCCGCTTTCTTGACATCTGATAATTCACTACTGTTTTGACTTAAATTGGAAGGCGAGGGACTAATCGAATAGTTTTGCGAACCGATCGAAGAGCTTCTCCTATGTCCTGATTCAGTTGTATGCTGCACATTGACTGAATCGATATCAAAAAAGCTTATACAAAATCTCTGTTCATAAAGACAAACAGGATCAATAGTACTAAGCATACGTTCAATGCATGAATCAAACTCTTCCCATTCACTTAAGCTTATATCGGAACTTTTCGAAGAGCTTGAATCGAGAAATTCTTGTCCAGTGCCTTGAAAAGAACTCGATCTCATTCGTGAACCTTCTTGATTCTTTTTTCTTCCATCGAAGCTATCCGAGCTTCCAATTGTCAATTTTCCGCCGGAAAGTTTTTCTTTCACCAAATCGAAGTAATGCGTAATCTCGTTTTCGTATAACGGCTTCATTTTGTTTAAATATGAATTTTGTATCGCAGAAAAAGTGTTATCACTGTTTGGCTTCAATAACTTAATTAACGGTGAATAAGGCATCAAAGCGTTGTGAATAACTTCATGATTGCACAAAGCTAAATCTTTGCTATTCATTGACTGCAATAATCTATCAGCATATTGCGCTACCAACGAATCGAAAATTTCATTCATTTGCGTATACAAACGATTACAAAATCGAGCTTGTATTTGTTCCAAATAACGTTGTTGTTCACGAACGGCATTCATCTGCCGAAGAGCAGGATGTATATTCGCTTGAAGACATTCTTGCAGCGAATTCGCCGCGATCAAACACAAGGTGATGCCATTACTTTTAGTGAGATCAGTTTCAAACAAATTGCGTTCTTTGTCGGGAGGAAATTCTAATTCATTGATTAACGATTGGAGCTCAGAGAGCAGTTTTTGATTGTTATCGTTTTGAGTCTGAACGAGTGCTTCTTTTTGCTCGACTTGTAAAACAATATCGCGTACATTTTTCAATAGATTTTGATAATGTTCAATTCGTTGCTCCAATTTAGCGACTTCATCGATCGAGCATTGCAACACTTTCATTAAATTTTCCACTTTCTGTTCAGAAGCCATTATACTCTGTATATTCGACGAATCCATCGACGAGAGTTCACGCGATAGTTTCTCAGTGAATGCTTCAGTGTTATTAATGGTAAACTCGCATTGCGCCATTAGTCGTTCCAAATCCGACTCCTCTCTACTCGTCAGCGCTTGATACGACTCTTCTTTCAACCCATTCTCATCGCTCTCCTCCATTACTGCGTCTTCTTTGTGTTCGCTTTTCGTTGCTTTTGTTTCGTTCACTTTTTCGTGTTCAAATCTTTTTCATTCTTTTTTCGAAAACTTCACTTTTGAAAAATAGCGAAAAGCGACGCCCACAACAGTCGAACACAGGGATCTCGCTTTAGTCGCGCCGCGAATGTATTCAATCGGGGACTGGTAATGATTGATTGAGGTTGAGTTTGCATAAGTAGAAACAGAAACTACTTCTCCACTTTGGACCGAAATGCAAAAGCATTGTGTTTCGTTTAAAAGTGAACGCATCGTTTTTGTTTTCGCTTCTTTCGAAACAAATGCATGTAGAACATCTGTTGCTTTTCAATACGCTGCTGCACAATTTAAATTTGCCGCTTTATTAAACACGTCACATTATCGACGGCGGCGTTTGACGCTCACTTCGTTCATCTTTCGAAAGAAGCGAAAACAAAAATGATGCCTTCATTTTCAAGCGAAATGACCGCAATTCGTTACGCGCTTTTATGGTTTCTACTTTTAGTTTCGAATAATGCAATTCGAGCGCAAAACGTCGATATCGAAAGCAACGGTGGCAATAATCACACACCGTCGGCAGCGAACGGTGGACACACGATCGAAGGAAAAGTGAGCACATCAACGGGCGATTCGAATATGCCTCAGCAATGGTTGGCTTCTACGCGAATCATCGTTAATTATGGCGAATATTTTGGCTTTTTAAAGTATGTCTTTATCGATTTTCATCTTTTCATTTTCATAAATTGTTTCCTCTTTCAATCAGACGCGATGGCAGTTTCGAAATATCGAATCTTCAGCCGGGCTCGTATCTTGTCGAAGTCACGCATCCGGATTACTTCTACGAACCTATTCGTGTTGATATCAACTCTAAAGGCAAGATTAGAGCGAGAAAAGTGAATTACATTCAAACTTCGTCTGTTCAACAATTACCGTATCCGTTGAAATTTAAACCGAAGGGACCATTTAAGTACTTTCAAATTCGTGAAACATGGAAACTCACCGATTTCTTATTCAATCCAATGGTTTTGATGATGATACTACCTTTGTTATTATTGCTTGTGTTGCCAAAAATGATTAATGCGGCCGATCCTGAAACACAAAGGGTAAAATGTCTTTCATATTTGCTTCTTTATTTTACTTATTTTTTATTCAATTATAGGAAATGCAAAACATGCAAATGCCTAAATACGATATGCCGGAATTATCAGAAATGATGACATCCTTCTTCACAGGTGGTTCGTCGTCCAAATCATCGCAGCAATTAGCTCTAAAGAATAAGGCATCGAAGAAAAAGCAATGAGTACACGAGTAAATTAGGATTTTTAAACTTATTATTTAAATTTCATTGTATCATCTTTTGTAAATTTAATATAACCTTAAATGTTGTTGATTATTACAAAGTCAACGTAAGCTAGTTAATAATATTGTTTTATTTTGATAAACAAGCTTTAAAGGCTAATAATTTGTACATTTAATTTTTGTGTTACAATTATTTGCTTCACAAGTCCTTCAATATTACAATCAATTTCTTCACTGTCCCTTCAAATTTTTCTTTCTTTCGCTGCAAAAATGTCTCACTTTCTTTGAGTTCTTTCAAAAAATTATTCCTGTAATTTTCTAGAAATTCTTTATTCTTCTCAATTGGTACAAAAATGAAGCAATTGCCTACTTTCTTCGCATATCTTCCATCAGTTTTCATCTCATTTTCGGACCTTACTTGTTTTCGCACTAATTCCATCTTCTCAGTTTTGTATTCTAAATGTTCAATCTCTTGCTTAAGCTGAAAGCCTTCACTCGCCAAAGATTTCTCTCGCGCTGCTAAAATCCAATTTTCAGTTTGTGACCTGAACATAGTCTGCTTCTGACCACTCTCATGCTTGCTATCTTCCCTCCGTTGTTTACGTTTTATTTTATCTTTTCTCGCCATTTTACAAATGTAATCAGTGTTTCCACTTTTATCTTCTGCTTATTGCACCAATTTAAGCCACAAATGTAAATGAATCGAAATTGGCACAATCGTTTCGAAGCTTTATCAATAATAATGTCAATGGTAAACTCGAGCGAAAGATTTTTTATTGCATTTGCACGAGCGATGAGCAACAACAACAGCAACAAAAACGATTTGGAGCAAACGGTGGCCTTTAAAGTTAATTTCAATTATAATGCAATAATCAGGGTGAAGATATTTTGTGAAGTGCAAAATTGCATAACTAAATGGTAATAATTCGGCCGTTGAAAATGTGTGAATGCAAACAGTAAGTATAAAGGAGTGAAAAAACGAGACGAGGACATTAAGAAGGATGCGTTTTACATCACATATATAAATCGCTATTAATTAGCTGCTTATTTAATAAGCGATGAAAAATGGTTTCAATGTTTCAATAGTAAATTAAGAAGCAAATTTAACTTGAATGGCTATGTAGTGTTGTAAAGAAGTTATTGAAAAAATTTCTTTTGTTCGAAAACAAAAACTTTTTTTTGTTGCGAAGTTAAAATAGTCTTAAATGTTAGCGTGAAATAATGCGTCGATAAAATTATTTCACGAACATTACCATATTATCCTCGTCTTAGATTCTGCTTTTTTTTGACTTCCTTCATTTGACATTCCAAACTAAATTTATGTCCGCCGATCGCCTCTCTTTTCTGTCCCGTTTGAAAGAGCGAGAGAAAAAAGAGAGAGAGAAGAGAGAGAAAAACAGCCAAACAACAAATTGCTCAACGTTTACGGTAGTAACTCAAAGCCTGGAGGTAATACTCGGTCAGCAGTGTGTTTTTTCGATTTACGCAATTTCAAGTTAGATATCGCAGTGAGAGGAGAGGAGGAGAGGTGAGTAAGTGAGCGAGTGAATGAGTGAGAATTTAAGTAGATTCGAGGAAAAGAAAAACACATTTTACGCTGAAGTTTAAAAATATATCAATTTATCGCGAAGAATTGAGAAATTGTTGCCTGTCTGGTATTTTGATCTTCTTTAAACTTGACCCTAACCATATAAGATAAAACTTGGCTGCTTTCATGTCGCTCCAACTACATTTTCTTCCTCTCCGCTCGTTCTCTATTGTGTCTTATGCGTTTGTAGTGAACAAGATACTAGCTTGAAAAAAAGCGCGATACAAATTCGCTTTGTGTGTGCTTATGTGTTTCTAACCTGTAACAAGTTTTTCTTTCGTCTATTTCTAAGTTTATGGAAAGAGCGATTCATTCTTGTTTCTCGATTTGGTGTTGAATCAGTTTTCAGAAAAAAATTTATTTTTTCAATATGAGGATTTTTATTGCTTCTTTCGTCGTTCACTGCTTTCTACTGAACGCCGTGGTCACTTCTGCTGTGTCTACGAATTTAAACCTTGCAAACAGCACAAGCAATGACACGAAGCTCGATATTCAAATAACATCTAGTCTGAAGACGCTGAATGATTTCGCGCGAAAAATTTTTTATGAACCAGATAATGCGCTTGCAAGAAGTAAGTAATAATCTCGTTCATTCTTATTTCATATTTATATCGCTCATTAATTTAATTAAACAGCACTTACATCATCTGTACGAGCGATATTTAAAATGCCATTTTCTGCATTGGTCTATGCTGCGTCAATGGCTGTCGGTGCGATTGTGATGTTGGCGTTTTACGAATCGCCCATTTCGCCGTTACCGGTGCCACCGTTGCCTAAACCACCAGTCGGACGTTTTCCACCCGAACATCCTATTTGGCCTCCGCCTAACGAAGAACATAACGCTGTGGCTTCTTCGATTAATCGACCTGTTTATGCACTTCCGCCAACTGAGTTACTGCGGCGAACACAGACCAATCCATCTGGCAACGCTGGTGGTACATTCGTGCATTTTAAGCCCTACTATGAAAATCCGCAAAATATATACAAGCAAAAACCTTTTACATATAAGCCGCAAACTAACTCAGTAAGCTCAGGCCAGCCGCGTCAGTCGAATCCACCTTATACGATTGAAAACTTAGTCAAATTCAATAGCTCTGAATCACTTCCGCATAAAAAGTATTTCGGAATGCCAATAACTGAGCGGCAAAGCTAATCGATTCGAAATTCAATCAGCACCATCTTCACGGCTTAAACTCATAAGCCAATTTACGGGAATACTAAACGTTTGAAAATTTTTGCTAACTTTTTCTTCGTCTTTATATTATTTTAATTTTCCGTTCATTTTTGTTTCATTTCGTTATTTATTTATTCATCGTTTGTATTTTTCCCTCTTATTCTTATTCTTAAATATTATATACGAGTTCACTTGAAATTTGAATTTTCCTAAAACAAAATCTCTTATCTCGCATTGATATTTATCTTCTCGAGTAAAGATGTCATTAAACCTTAAAAAAAACGACTCTGATAAAACGATTACACAATTTTAAAGGTAAATAAGGTAAAAGAACATTTTCGCTTTGAATTATTTAGTCAACCGTTAATTTTTGCGTAGCTTCTTCTCGAAACGAATTAACATTTCTTATGCAACGAACAACACACACATCCTGTTCTTCTTCTCCCGGAGATGTTTTCTACTTCTTTTAACTTTTTTGCTTTCTTTTATCGCATCAAAATCGACGTTTGAATCCAATTTACTTTTATTATTCTGTTTTTCTAACTCATTTTTTATTCCGAAAGTATTTATTTCGCTTTTTTGATCGTTTCAAGAATTTAATGACAGCGAGTTGAATACGCCGATTAATTCACGTTTCCAAGTTCCATTTATTTTGGGCATTGAACGATTGAAAAAGTTTTTTTTTTGAATAATATTTTTTATTCGATGAATTTAAACTAGATTTTTAAGTTAAATACAATTAAATTAAAGAATGATTGAGCTATATAAGCTTAATGATTTAAAATCAAAACTTAATCGATGTAATTTTACAGGTACATTGCAATTTTCTCGTTTCTTAAATTCAGAGCTTACTATTCACTTTGACGGCACTCAAGTTTCATTTCATTTTTGACAAAATCGAAATTTGTTTTCGCGATTAAAAAAAAAACTTAAAATTCGTTACACATTTTATGTGTGTTTCTTATCATCGGGTAAGTAACATTTGACCGTAAAGGTGAGAAGCTACTTCTTTCAAGATGAAAATTCACTCATCGTGTGCGCATAATACTACTTACTACACTTAATAACTCGACAAAAACAAAGAATAATTTACAAATCACAATAAAAATAGTGAAAAGATGAATATTTTGATTTGGCACCATTCGCTCGGATCACAACGGGTTTTGAACGTATTGAATCGGTGTTGGCTTCGTTAGTTTTAAATTCGGTTGGTAAAAATTTTTATCGATTTCGTAGAAATCTGAAGGAAGTTTTATTTGCTGCTGTTTTTCTCTGTGCGATTTTCGACGAAATAAATTACTGAAAATTGAATTCGTATTTGGTTCGATCGCGATGCTGACCGGGCATCGAGAGTAGATTTCGGCGCATTCTTTTTCCGACATGCCATGTTTAACTGCTTTGTAAACGTCTCTCATGTAGGATTTAGCACGACCGCCGAACGCAGTCGATCGTTCAAGTTGCGATTCTAGGCTGAATAGAGACGAAACGAATCGTGAAAATCGTGAAAAAGCTAACGAAGAAAAAATTTGAAAGGTTACTCACCCGATTGCATCTAACATCACGTTCGCGAACGGCCGCAAATTTCTTCCCACAGCTTTCTGATGAAGTTCGCATACCAATCTTTGCTGGCATTCGGACTCTTTGATTTCGTATCTCCTCAAACCATTTCGAAGCGTATTGAACATTTCTTTTAAGTAGCGAACAACTCCGAGTCTATTTCGCAATGGTTTCGCAAACTCTGGATTTTGGTGCCAAGGAATTCTTTCCGAACGGCGATTACTGAACAAAAAGTTTGAAATGCTATTCAGTGCATTCGAAGCCAAATTTTGGAGTGATGCGCTGTTGGCGGAATTCGCTGAATTAACATTGCCCGCTGAGGCCAGTGTTGATAATAAGGGAAATAAGCCGTCGTTATTATTGCCATCATCCGTCAACGAAGCCAAATGACTTAATATACCGCCACCAGTATCAGGCTTTGTGCCAGGCTTCGTAAGCGATAAAGTTGGTTTTGATTCTGAAGCAAGTGGTCCTGCATTGGAAGGCCGATTGTTTGAATCCGATAAACTAGTTAATGAATTAAAAGCTTCGAGCGCTTGATTCAGCGGTGAAGCTTGATTCGTTGCTTCAGACACAGCGTCGGTAACCGAGCTTAAGCCAGGACTTAAACTGGCGATAGCGATCGGAGCGAGCAATAAAACCGGCAAAAATGGAAGTAGTAAAGTAGATAAGGCTAAAAAAATTGGTCCAGCGAGTAAAGTGGCCCCGAGACCACCTTGCCGATCAACGTCCACCTTACGAGCACTGATTGACCGCATCAATGAAACACCGTTTTGATGCGGATTATTCGAGAACAACGAGGCCATCACTCGTTTCGGTGTGCCGTTGACGGTCAGTAAAAAGTTTAGGAACAACAATAAACACAAAAGAAGTAACGAGAGTTTCCGCATTGTTAAACTTGCCACCGAAAAAAAATGCAAACAAACGGTGAGAAAAGTGAAATTTAGAAAATGAATTATTCAAATTTAATTGTGGCGAAATTGAAAATAAATCACATAAATAAGAAATGTTTGTGAATAAAAAGAAATCATGCACGCAAAATTTCAAGATCAAACATAACGGCGATGCGAGTGAAAATTGCGATCCAAAGCATTTTGTTTGCTTTATATATTAGGGGGTATGAAACCACCCGAAAAAACGTATCACGCTGACACCGAAACGAGAAGGTTTGACCAATTTAACCTGTAGTCTTGTAGGTTAGTGGTAAAACGTTGTTATTTCGCAACATATTCAGCTTCATTATAACGAATCATTCCGGATGCTTGCTAATAATATTTCTTGTGGCCGCAAGTGACACGTTCAGAAAAAATTTTTCTGTCAAGAGGTGAATTTATATTCTTGACCGAAAGTAATATTCATTGTGCAAAACGGTAAATTTCATCGAAAATGTCAAAATCGTAAGAAAACTTTGCTTCGTTAATTCATTTGAGAGAGAGATTTGCGAAATGAAAACAATCGAAACGAGCGAATTTCTTTACATAAAAAATTGAATTTTCTTTAACAAGAGCCTTAAGCTAATTTTCAAAGTAGAAATGGTGTCATCATTTTTTCGTGAACTTGTTACGTGACCTTTAAAATATTTCAAAGCGATACGAAGTAAAATGTTATTTTACAAACGAGTTTAGTTAAAATAGTAAGAACATTAGAGGTAAAAATACAAATTTGTGAAAAAAATTCGAAAAATAAATGTTCATAAAAAATGCGTAACATTCAAAACAAGCGCAAATTTGCGACCGTGTAATTAAATTTAAATTTCGATTTTTCAACTTGATCACTTCATTTTTTACACAAACAGACCTGTTTATTATCTTTATCGTTGTTGCTGAGTTTTTTTACGACTCAAAAAGTTTCATTCTTTCAGCTGCTTTTTGAAAATTTTCGATCACAGTGGAAAGCTTTTCTTGCACGTACGGATTGATTAGATCGCTGATTGATGATTGAGCAGAAGAACGTTTCTTGCGACCGGCGACAGTGGTTGTCGTCGTTGGTGGTACGAAATTAAGTCCACTTTGTACTGAACCGCTGAACATCATTAAGCAAATGAGTAAAATTGGTAAACCGAGAATACCGACACCGATAGCGAGCGCTAGTCCAATCGTAATCGCGTCAAGACCAGTGCCATATCCGCCGTACGTATACGGCGAATAGTATCCGTAAGCGCCACTGAGCCATTGACGTGGGTCACGGTCAACGGGATCGACGTAATACGGATTCGAAAATGTAAAATTAGCTCTAGCTTTGAGCGCGTTGTTAGTGATGTTTAGTAGTTCGCGTGTTAAGTAAGAATCGCAGCGCATAATCACCAGCCACCAAAATGTGACAAGTACGATAACCAAACATTTACCACCCATTGTTAATTAATTATTAGCTGAAGCTGGTCGATTGAGACAATGAAAACACTCACCACAATTTCACTGATTAATTAATTAATCATTTAAAACTTGAGCGATTTAAAATAAGCCCTGAGCATACAGAGATTTTCAAAGTTTTACTTTTTCTCGTTTAAAAAAGCTCGACTAATCCATTTGATATTTAAACTACGAATAAAAGTAAAGTACAACATTGTGATTTTATTTAAATACTCGAACACAGGATTTAACGAGATGAGTGATGATGAATGCAGAGAAGGAGTGAAAGAAGAGAATTAACTGCGCTATTCAAATTTCTTTTCATTTTTTCGTTTTGTTGATTTCTGAACGGATTTACGCAAATTTTACGATTAGGTTAAAGGTGTTATTAATAACACTAAATGCTTAATAGATCAAATCCTTTTCTTGTCCTCTAAAAATTTTGTTTCGCCGTTTTTCTCTCTCTCTCTCTTTCGATTGAAAGAAAAGCTTTTCTTTTGCAAACCGCACCTAAATTTTAAGCAAAACATTGAAATCTTCGCTCAAAAGAGAGAAGAGATTGAATAATGAGTATTAAAAGAGTGAATAAGTAAAAAATGTTTTTTCTTCCAATTTTTTTCTAAATGCTTTACTGATCATAATTTTCATAAATTGTTTATGTGTTTTGGGAGAAAAGAAGAAGAAGAAGAAGAAAAAAACAATTGTAATCATCGAATTAATAGGTCAAGCAAGCCTTGTTATAAACGCTCATTGCGGTCTATTAAATTCGTATATTGCGAAAATTAAGTCGCTTCTGATATGAACACATAAATAAATCTTAACTCGAATCAACTTTATTATCATTTTTTCACATTATGAATTTCATGTGTTTAACAATTATAAGCAATTCATTTTCACAGTCAATCTTTTTTGTTTTTCTATAAGCTTGATCTACGCAAAAGAGTTGATTATTGCTTTTTATCGAGCTTTTTAACGCTTGATAATATCACGAGTTCATAATTATAAGTTTCATATAATTAAAGGTTGAAAAGACAAAAATTTATATTCTGATTTTACTAAAATTTCGCAGGCTTACAAGAAAATTCAAATTTTCGAATTTGTATTGATTTCTTATTTTAAAAAATATTTAAATGGATCAAAATTTTAATAATGGACTATTCAATTGGTTTGTAGGATAAAAGTGTTTTAATGATTCTATATTCATGCACGAATAATCATTCGCTGTCAGCGTGAAACAAAATTTATTCTGATTAAGATGTTCAGAGTTTGACTTTTATTAAATTGCAAAAGAAAGTGCAATTACAACATTTTTTATTTTTAACATGTAATCAACCTTTACAATTGTGGCCACATTAATAAGTCATAATTTTATGCAAAACTTGAAGCGCGTTAATATACCACCACAGCATTGGTCATGTATTGAACTTATTTTTATTATCTATCATAGTCAAAATTTTAATAAATTTTAAATGAAACGATTTTTTAAGATTGATGAATTTTCTTTATTTAAAATAAAAAATTAAGTTAATTGTTTATTTTTATCGCGAACAATTTAATCCGAACTCTAATTTATTGGTTTTCCTGTTCGTCTCTCTGTCCATCGTTCTCGCTTATAACTTAAGATCTACAGAGCGATTTCAGCTAAATTTTTGTACATAGATCAGGTGTTGTTCAAATCAAATAATATTCCTATTTCCAGGCAATAGACCCTCTACTACCTTAATAAATTTCTCTAAAATTGACTCGTTGACTTAACATTGAAAAAATTTATTTAAATAGCTGTCTGTGGTGTTAAAATTGAAAATTAAAATATTTATTAAAGTGTACTTTTAAGATGGCTCTTGTGTTTTTCCTTAATGTCGAACTTAAATTAATAATTAATTTTTAAATTTTATTAAGTTTGAGCTTTTGCAATCGCTCTGGAATATCTTTACAACATTTTTAAATTGTATAACTTAAATAATCAAATTACGTCGATCAACTTAAGAATTGTTCCTTCTTTGCATAATTCTTTTGTTTCCGTAATATTTGCTTAGATTTTGCAATACTGTATTCCATCTTTGAGCTCTTTCCATTTCGTCAACGCTTGATGATTGATGATGGTAGTTTAATGTGTCCTCCGAATTTAAATTTATTTCACCCGTCACAATATTTTGATGATCAAAATCAATGTTAGTTTCTAATCCACTCGAGTGTTTCATATTTGAAAATTTTGCATTTGGATTATTAATGTTATGTTCACTCGTGGAATGATCTGCAAATTGATCACTTAATGAACCAAACTCTGGTTTTTCGGTAGGTAATTGCTCGAGTTGAGCATTTTCTTCTGATTTAGTTGGTTGTTGGGAACTTTGGTTTTCGTGCAGCAACTGATTCTGAGGTTGCTGGTGTAAGTTTGATTGCTGCTTTTGCTGACTTAATTGCGAGAAACGATTTTGTTGATTTTGACTTTGCTGGCTAATAACTGATGGCTGTTGATCATTTTGTTGGCTAGCTACTATTTGAACCACTGGAACGTAGCTTCCTGATTGTTGATTGTACATCAAAATAGTTCCAGGTTCTGAGGACACTAAATTATCTGATTGCAGATGTTCACTCATCATATTTTGAGTCTGATGGTGAACTGTTTGTGGAGCTTGTTGCTGAATCTGAATTTGACCATCAGGCTGTACCTTAAGAGATATTGGTATCGCCAGCTGATTTTGAGCACCGGAGACTCCTATTCCTGAATGTGTCTGAAGCTGTTGAATTTGGTCATTGACAATTTGATCTTGTGTCTTCACTGAGAGAGCAGATTGAGCTTGGTACTGAAGTGGTTGTGTAATCTGCTGCTGATATTGCGTAACTACTCCCTGCTGAGTGCTCACCGGCTGTATGATCATTTGAGGGGCCGCTGTCGGTTGTGTAATAAGTAATTGCACCTGCCCATTACTCGAAGGATTCTGAATTGTGACCATTTGTGCAGGTGCTTGTTGCTGCATAGGCACTTGTTGTAAAACTCCTTGTGTTGCAATCACTCCTTGTTGAGCTACAGTTCCTGGTTGCGTAAGATAATGTGAAGCGTAAGGAACCGGCGTTGTCACTTGCTGTTGAGTCGCTTGAAGCGGTAAAATGCCTGAGCTTCCGGCGAGAGTATTTTGAACACCGTTTATAGCGAAGCCTCGAAAAACGGTAAAAACCGGCATAACCAATTTACGTACAACTTCTGACATCACTGCTTGCACCATCATATCTAATTGATAACGCACAAGTCGAGGAGCGATGATTGATAAAATAATTCGATTCATAGGATTCGGAAATATACGACGCTGAAAATTGGATTCGACAATTGATTTGATGCTATCCACAACTATAGGAATTTGGTTTTTTATCACTTCTGGTATTTGAAATGGCTCCGAAGTTTGTTGCGGTTGATGAACAGTGTCACCAATGTTCACTGTCACTGGTTGCTGCGGTGATTGCAATTGTTTCTGATCGAAATTATTCGTCGTGAATGGTAACTGTTGCACATATACTAATGGTGCTTCATTATTAATTTGATCAATATGCTCTTGATTTTGATCATATGGCTGAAAATTAACATCTTGCCCGTGAACCAGTGTTATTAATTGTGCTATGATAATGAGAAAATTAAGAAAAAACGTGTAAATGTTGAGAAAAAAATAAAGTAAACTTACCAAATGCAAATAAATAAATGGGCTTCATTTTGAGAAAGTCCGAAAGAAGAAAAGAAAGCAAACGACCGCAATTTTAAGTAATGAAAAGCATTGTTTGAAACAGTTGATTGCTAATTAAGAGTGAAGTCAAAAATGAAAAGCTTTAACTAGTTGGTGAAGTATATAAGTAATGAGTGTTTGATTTAAAATAAATTTTTGAACACTTGAAAGAGAGAGAGAGAAAAAAAAAACTTTCGTCGCTTATGGTTCGACGAAAGCAACGTTGCGATCAATTTTTCATTTATTTATATAGACGAATAGCGAGTAATAAAAGTAAAATGTGGGTCTTTAGGACGGAGTATCGAGACAAAATGTTAAATTTCCGTGCATCGAGTGTATTTCACTTTTTTCATTTCGTTTACAGAATAGCTTTTTAAATAATTTCAGTTTTCAAAACTACACTTTCGAATAAATGAATTTTTCGTTTAATGAATTTATTGCAGTTCGAATTGTTCGCTTAATTATCACGCGCGTTGCTTCATTTGCTTTTCTACACTGTTGACAATATTAATTTAATATTTCAACTTTATTCATTAACCTTGAGATTGTACGTTTTTTTCATCTAACGCAATGTAAATTTACTTATTCGATTTAATTTCATCGATTTTTAAACTAAAGTAGGCCACTGTGTAAAAAGTAAAATTTAAAATTGATAAAATTACGCAATCTCGTTTCTTCTATGCTAGATAATTGATTTAATCGTTTACGAGAAATTTAAAATTCGTGTAAATGCTTTTTAATTTTTTTTTTCTTTTATTTAAACTTCACGAATAAATTAAAAAATTCATTTCGAATATGAATAGCAAAAAATTAGGCTGGTCCACCATAAACGCTTTAAATTTTTTAATTTTTTAATTTCGTGATCAATTAACAATATAAAAAAAAATTGTTGCCAAAAATAGTGACAGGAAATGTTGAATATTAAAAAAGCAAACTTTAATTAAACATTCGTTTACAATGAATAAATATTTGCGATATTTGTGATTATGTCAATATGAATATGTTTCTGAATGAAATTAAACTTAGACAATCGATTCAATGAGATTGTAAAAAAAATTACACCACAAAACAAATTATTTGAGGAAAAATTAAATTGCAGTAAAATTTTAATCTTTTTCAAACTTCTCAATAGAATCGAATAGCTTTGTAATTAGACTCGTAATCGACTTGACCCATAAATCGTCATCCTGTAAATGCGCATCTCTTTTCTTTCGACCAGCACTCAATGTCAACGTACCCGATGTGATCATCGATGTCATGAATACGCTGAGTATAGGAAGAAGGAGCGCACCGATGCCGATGACAAACACGAGAGGTATGATCCAATATAACTCAGACCGTCCGTAAAATAAATCGTAGCCATCATCGTAATAACCATATCGCTGCTGTCTTCTCGCTGCAATTCGATAAAGGAAAGCTTCCGTTGAATTCTTCATCAAATTGCTGTTATTTTTTGTCGATGAATTCGATGGTCGCTGCGATAAATGCGATGAAACCGTTTTCGAGTAGTGAAGATTACTGTTGTTTGAATTGAAGCACAATACTTGTAAAACAAACAGAAGCAAAATGATAAAAATCATTTGCGAATTTTGAAGAACCATATCAATGCCGGAGTAGCTGAAGAATGTGTGCTTTTCATAAGCAAACAAGAATCAAAAAGTGTTGTTAAAGCAATGAAGAACTACTTAAATCCCAACAGTACAAGTTAATATGTCAAAGTTTGCGATCCAATTGTGATGAAAACATTGAATTTGATTTGTCTTTTCGGCATCAACAATGTCTAACAGGTATGTCTCTCTATGCTCTCATCATTCTCTCTGCTCTTTGACATGAAACCAAAACGCAATTTGAAAGCAACGAATGTTTCGCTAAGTGAAAAGATGTTGAAAAGCATTTCTTTTTCTCTCTTTATCTTTTCATTTCTTACACTTCATTCATGTCTCGCACTAAAGCCAAATTTTTACTTTAATATTTGACCTATTAAATTCATTGTTTTTACTTCCATACTATTTTTTTCGTGTCATTTCATATGCGTGAAGCCTTGCTAATCGAAAAATAAAAAAGAACGCCAACTGTTATTAAACTTTTAGATTAAATACGCATTAAAATCTTTTTAAATTTATTTACGCTCACAACGAAGATGTTTTTCTCAATCTTGCTCATCGCTTAAACAAATAACAATAAAAATAATCATTTTTATAAGCACACATTTCTTCTCAGTCTGTTTATAATTACGTTTGAAAATAAATGAGTCTTTAGCCGAACGCTTTTTTACTTTAGCGTGATTATGATTACAGTTTACCATACTTTTCAATTGCTTTCTCCAAGTTTACCAAAAGATTGAGAACAATGTCACGCATTGAAGGTAGATCGTCTTCGATACCGACTGCTTCGCGCTTCTTTTTACCATGAGTGAAATTCAACGGAGTGAACAATGTGGTCAAGCACGATGTTAAGATAGGTAGTAACATGATCATCAAGCCGACTATCAATAATATGGGAACCAATTGTGATACATCGAAACGATTTACACCTTGATTCGAGCCCCAAATACCATAGTTAGGATCGAAACCTGAGCGTGAACCTCGGTCTTTGCTCGGTGGGGCTTTAGCCGTAGCTATGGTTTAAAAAAATTAATTTTTGGCATCATCCTGAATTATCTTACCATTTCCACTGAACTTAATCGATTGTAAAGTCGATTGAACTTGATAAGTTTGAAAACTAACGACTAACACCACTACAATCACGAAATAATGTTTCATTTTTTTGAGCTCGAGTTGTAAATGAAATAAATTTTCGACGAATTCTGATTCGAGTGAAATTGAAAAACTTCATTTTATACAAAAATTTTAAATCCTGTGTTCAGTGAAATGTGAGGAAAAAACTTTCCTCGCTCTTTTGTGTTTTGAATGAATTCTTTTATCATACTTTAAGTGACATAAATTAATGCATTGATCGTTGTTTAAGTGAATAATTTTTCAACGCGTTACACTCAGCAATTATGTATTAAAATCAAAATTTTTTTAAAGAACAAAAATTCCTTAATTTTCTTTTCGAGTTTAATAACATTTAAATATATCCTCATTTGTATCCTCAATAATTTTCTTAAAAAGTTCTTGTTTGTGACATTTCATTTTAAATATGCGCTCTATTCTAATAACTCTTTTGTATCGAGAATTAATGATCGCTTGTATTTTTAAACGTTTATTTAAATTCGAGTAAAATTTTAAAAAACGCTTTTCATATTATTTGCTAAATGAAATTTTTTGAAACATTCGATTTTTTTTAGAAATTCAAGTTCTTTGAGTTTAAAATACAATTAAAATATTTTTCACATTTTAATTTTCACGGTTCACCATCATATTCATTTCCAATATTTATTTCTTCGAGTACATTTCAATTTTTTTATTCAATTTAAAAATTGATTTTTGATCTTTTTTTTTTAATTTTTACTTACGAAAATAATTTTATCAATTTAAATTAATTTTGTATTTATTTAAAGTTTATTTCAGTGACCATCAATTCGAGCATCTTGTAAAAAAATGAATAATTCAAAAATTTAGACTCATTTAAAAATTTAAAAAATATGACACAAGCATAAAATCTAACAATAAGCTCACAGCTAATTTAAAGAAATAAATAAAAACGAAATAAATTAAAGTAGCGCAATTAATTATATAATTGGTATTAACTGGTAATCGAGCTTTTTTAATGATTTTTACGATTAGATTTTGTTTGATATTTGCCAGTACCATTCTCGAATTTACTCATTGCATTTTCAAATTTTTGCCACAACTCCATAATTTTGCCGGCAAATGGAAACATATTTTGAAGCGATTGAATACGTCGTCGACGAGTGCAGCAACCAGAGGCACCGCTGGTCATGAGAGCGGTAAAAAAGGTGCTGATGATAGGAATTAAAAATGAGCCCAACCCGATAACCAGTAAAATTGGTAAAACGTAAAGAAATTCAGATTTTGCCGCAGTTTCATATTCGATTGCGTCTAACTCGTGTCCAAACGTTTCATATCCCCGCGCTTCTAGACGACTCGCTGTATTGTATTGACGTTTCGAGTGCACTTTCGGCTTCGATCGAAAATGATAACGAATGGGTATATGAGCTTGAAGTTGAGGCGGAGGTGGTGGAATCGGGACATATATGCTACCACTTACTTCGCTATTATCGACTTTATCGTTGCTATTTACCATTTTATCGAAAGAGCCCCACGACGAGATTAAACCACCCAAAACGAGAAGGGCGGTCAATATGGTCGTAATATGCAAAACCATTATAAGACCTAAATTTTAAAAAACATTTGAAAATGAAATTTAAAACGAAAAACACTTACAAAACATAAATTTTTATTAAGTATCAAAACCAACAAATTTCGATAATGCACTTATATTGACAGGCGATTAAATTCAGCAGCAATACGCTGAATTTTGAATTCTCGCTTGTTTTGTGAAAAGTTTTCAACTGAATCTCGAAACTGTGCAGCACATGCATTTTAAGGTGAATTCTTCATTTAATGCTTCCGATTTTTGACAATAGAAAAACGGATCCGCGCCCTTTTCGCTATCTTATTACTTAGAAAAACAATTGTGAAAGATTTTATATAACATTAAAGGTCAAAAAATTAACTCGAAAACAACAAGAGGCAAGTTGTGTCATTCGCTGTTGCTTTTCATCTGAAATTAAAACCTAGTTTCCGAATCGGACTTTCATTGTGCGATAAACAATGAGATTCTATTCTCAAACATGTTTAATTACATTTAAATATTTAAATTTAAATAATTGTGTGGTGCTTTATTAAGTCAATGGGTTAAGCGAAACATTGTTTGAATCAATCTTTTGGATAATTAGAATGATGGTATTTGAATACTCTGCCTTTTTCTCAAATCCTTATCGACTTTGTCCTACATTGAACCAATTGTTATATTTTAAAGAGGATTTTTTTAAGTAATCAGTAGGGTGGTAAAATAAAGAATGAATTTTGTGAGAAAAATGTAAAATTTTGTGAAATTTTCTAAAAAATTGTAACATTTTTGTGATGATTTTTTTCAAAGTTTAATCAAGAAATGAATTACAATTAATAAAATTGTACATTTCGAGTGTGTTTTTTTTGTAAATTGTAAGCGATTATCACGCAAGATGGACTTGTATATTAAAAACGAATGCTCCGCATCAACCGATACTAAAAGGGCATAAAAAGCTTTTAAATTGTTTAAAAGAATTATTTTCTGAAGTAAACGAAATTAAATCTAGATTTTTCTTGAAGCTTGATAAAAGTTTTAATTTTTGCGTTGCTCTTGAAAAAAGTTGTTATCGTTCCAACTTTTGAATCTTTCTTTTTAAGCAATTCGATATTTCTAGTAATCAGTGTGAATCGCGTTTAATTGATTAATTTTTTGAAAACTTACTTTTTAATATTTTATATGCAAACTGACCAAAAACTTAAAGTAATAATAAGAGTCTGCTACTAATTATTCAAAAACACGAAAGTCATCTTTTACTCTATACAATTAATTAGCGATAGTTAAAAGTAACAAAACAGGCGAAACACGTCAATAGATGATTATGCGGAAATCAAATTTGAATTTACTTGTTCTTTTTAAGTGATTTTCCATTGACGAGCAACAGTGAGCAACAACTTCTTTTATATAACAATCGGAGTATCAAAAGCGAAACTAAACTTTAAAATTTTTTACTTTACCGTGCTTATCTAAATAAACCAATGAATATAAGAAAAATGAACTCAAAGTGTCGTTTAAAAAATTGAATAAATAAATAAGTAAAATTCAAATAATTTGAAGACTAGAAGATAAAGCAGTTTGAAAGATGAAAAATTCAGATCAGAAAAATTCAAAAATTTCTGTATTCACATGTTTTTAAAAATAAAGCAAAAGCTTGAGCATCTTTGAGAGAAAATGAGAGCATAGGAGAGAAAATTTAGTTTACATGCTATAAAATTATAAAAGCATTTATAAAGAAATTATTTGTTTATCATTCATTTCTTGTTAAAGCATTTACAATTGTAATACTATGTAAATACCTTTTAAACCATAAAATAAATGCATAAAATGCATAAAAATTAAATACAAGCTTTTTAAACACTACAGAAGAAAACAGTGAATTTGTGAAAATAATATTTTTATTTTTATTTTTAAGACGTCCTAAATTCAGCTTTTTGTCATAAGACAAAATGAGACAGTAAAACAAAAATAATTGTGAAGTGTTTTAATCAAACTTGCCGTAATATTGAATTTCACTGAAGTTACGTTCCAGATTTGTCTCATATAATTTTCAAATAATTTAAAAAACTATGAATTTAGATTTATATAGACGCCAAAAATTTAGAATTTATAAAAATACAACTATTCAAAGAAAAAAGATTCAAAGAAAGAAAGAAAGTAGATTTTTAAATATTTTTATTTGGCAAGACTTCAGAAAAAATATCTCGATTTGAAAATACATTTTAAATAAATTTAAATGACTTATTGAAAGCAAAAATTGATTTTCTAATTCGATGAAGGACCAATAACTCCGAACAATAATTGAAAATGTAGCAAATTTTTGCTCTCGACGAATTTCTTGAATTTGGTCGAATAATTAAAAGTTGTTAAAATTAGAAAATTTTCCGCTTCTTTTGAAAGTCCTCTGACCTTTACGAAATAGCCAAACTTAATCACTGTTTTTGGAAAAATGCAAATGTCTTTAAAAAATTTGCTTTAAATTCAATTTACTTTATCTCTTTACACTCAAATTAATTAATTTTTTGTGGTTACAATAAGCATAAATATAAAAAATTTTAAAATTTTGTTTCGCTTTTTTTGATAACTCACTTAAATTGAAATAACCACATATTACGAAGATATTACGAAGATTTAACGAGCAAGATTTCGGGTGTAGTAAAAAAGAGCTTTTATTATGATGAGAAAGACAAAAAATTATTTCAGTGAAGTATGTAATTTTTTTTAAAAGTACAATCATTTAGTTTCGGAAGTGATCTATTCACAAGCTCTTTTTTAACATTTTTTGAATTTTTTAATCGTTTCACTTCGTCTTCCTGACATATATATTCACCTAAACTTTGTTCAAAATTTTTTAATATATTTGTCTCTTCTTTAGACCTCCACCCTATCAATTCAATGAAACCAAATCCAAATTTTGACCAGGAAGTGCTTTTAATCTTCACAAAGCATAAATATTTTTAATGATTCAAATTTAAAGACGCTTAAAATGTATTTAAGTAGTATCAAGCAAATTACATTTTAAATATTCACACATTCTTTTTTATCTACTTTATAAATAGCCTTTGAACTGAAATCTTAACCAAATTAAGAAGTTTTCTTCACTTTCTCCTTCTTTTCGAATTGATTGATCGCTTTGGTCACGCGGGTGGCTAACTCGGAGATATATTGCTGCATCGAGTCAACCACGTCGTTCGATCGCTTTCGACCGAAGCCACCATAACCAGCTCCGAAACCGACAGGGCTGAATAGCAAAAACATGATCAGCGGGATGCCGATGAGACCGAGTCCGAGCAGACAAAGTATTGGCAAAAGACCGATCAATGGATTCGCTGCCCCAGTGATTGCAGAATGCCGCTGACCAATATCATATCCACCTGATGGTATGATTGGAGGTGCTTGTTGATATTGCCAACTAGAACTCGATGACGATGGTTCGGGCGGTTGAGGACCACATCGTATTTTAGTAAAAACACAAAAAATAATATTTAAGAACAAAATGAATTTCATTTTATCGTTTCTATAAAGTTTTTTCGTTTCGAATTTGTAAAACTGTTCGCAAAAAAACTATTTGTGAAAGAGATGTGAAAATCCTCGCAATTTATACTCTTTTCGAAAGAGGATCTATTTGTATTTCTTATCGCGTTAATTTTTTATTGACTTAAAATTTAAGGCGAGAGAGAAACAATTTGTGAATCTTTTCACACAAAAAAATTTCGCTCTGTTTGTTTCGAGACTTCGACGATTGTTTTGTCTCTCCGAGATTGTTTAAACAATGGCGATGAAACAATTAAAGAAAATATCCTTGATCTACATTGTTTTGTTTACTTTTAAGTAAAAGTACGACACTCATTATCACCTTTCTTCGATGCCCTAATACGCGTAGACAATGAAGGAAACCGATATCCTCAAAATGAAAAGATGCTTCGTTTTTTATTTGCGATAAAAAATGTTTTTATTGAAATGTTTTCACAAATTATTCGCTACAATGACAATCGCTTCGAATTCATTTTTTTAATTTTTTTTATTTTAAAAATTAAGATTATAAATATGAAAGTACATCGATAATAAGCGCTTTGATAGAATGGCACTTATGCTTTAATCTGCGTTACAAATTTTCGTATTTTACATGGCTACTATCCAACAATTTCATCACCATATTCAAATGTTTGGTATTATTGTTAGTCGATCGTTTCTTTCTTCGACCGACAACCGGCTGATAGCTCGACACCGGTGTAAACGCTCCCGTAGGGCCGTAAGGAAACGCAAGCATATTCGTGCCTGGCATTAGTCCAGTACCTTGTGTTAAAATCACTGTAAAAGGCATAAACATAGCCAACATTAGGCCGAAAAATCCGGTCACTGTTAAAATGACCAAGAAAAGTGCGAAATCATCGCCATAAATTCTTTGACGCGTTTTACGCGAGATTGATTCGGATGGAGTGGCAGTGACAAAACTTAAATCTGGTGGCGGTGGAGGTGGCGGTGGTGGAAACATAAAGCCAGGTTGTGCTTCGTGTACATCCTCTTCATACATATCATTTTCATCGGACGAAGAATCAGAATTAGTTTTGCGATAATCATCGCGTCTAAATGGAATCGGTTTATTCACGATATTCAACTTTTCGAGTTTAGATTCACCACAAGTTAATTTCAAATAACTCATAAACATAGTCAAAATTAAAACTATGGACACTAAGCTTCGTTCCATTGCCACGAAAAATTTGAATTAAAATTGATTAAGCTCAAAATTGAACAAGTACTATAAATAAAGAATTTAAAAAGAATAAATTATTAGAAGTAAAACATTCGAGTTAGAGTGTAATAAAATGAATTTTAGCTTCCGACGCCGACTCATATTAACTAAAAGCTTAAAATGAAAATGCAAAAATATTCAAACATTATCATTTGAAATAAGAAAATTTTCAGTCAAGATTATTATGCTTCCTGCAAATGAGTGAGCAGAACTGAAAAAATTTGCTAGAGAAGCTCCTCCTCAGTGAGTTCCCTTAATTATTTATTAATTAATTGATCGACGTAGCGTTTCATAGTAAAATAATTTTCAAGATTTAAAAGAAGAAGAAGAAAAATTCATAAAGAGCTCTTTCCGTTGAAATTCAGCGATTTGAAACTCATTACCCATGTGGTTCTTTCTATTCACTATTATATGTCGTGAATTTTCATTATTTCGTAATTCACGCCTTTTAAATTTCAACAAAAAAAACGATGAAAACTTTTTGAAAAATTTGCGCCTGTAACCGATTTTTTTCTTCTTTTCACTGCAAACATTTGTCGCGCAAATACTTAATATTGGCGTTTAAGTGTTTTAAAATGTAAATTTAAATTTTCATATTCTACGAAAAAGAAAAGAAAAATTAATTAAATAATTCACGCCAATTCGATGTGAATTTCGAAAATATAATTATTATCTTCATTATGGTTAAAGTGTTTAAAATTACTAAAAATGGTTCAAAAGTTGAACAGACGAGAGAGAGAGAGAGAGAGAGAGAGAGAAAAACAATTCAAAGTGACGCATGTGATTTTGTTTGACTTCACTGCTTGAATTTAAAACAGATATTTTTGGTTGTTTTCGACCTGACGATTTCTGTGAGAAGTCACCAAAAAAAGTTTAATTACCATCGGTCAAGTATGACATTTGAAAACGTGTTTGTGTTCGTTGTTTTTAAAATTTTGATTTTAGTAATTATAAAATTACTTCATTCTTATCGAGCTTAATTTGTCCGCATTTTTACATTTTTTTAAGTTTTTATATTTTAGGTAAAATTTGAAAATTTATTTAACAAAGTTTCTTGAAATTTAACATTTTTACATAATTTTGTTGACTCATATGGAAGAAATTTGTGTTTGTAGCGATTTTAGAAGTTCAATAAAAGCTAATGTGGATAATTGAATGACTTACGAGCTTTTTGAGCTTCGATTGCTTTTAACAAAATATTGTACCAATCGTTAAGTTTATTTTCATCACTCTCGCCGTATTCTACATTATCAGTTCGCGTTAATTTTCGCCGATTAGGAACACGAAAGAAATTGATTATTGGCATGAGAAGAAATCCAAATGGTAATGTCCAAAAGGCGACCTCTAACGTGTGAAGAAGCGTGACGCCTAATGATGGATCAGCTAAGAAATCGATGATTTGTCGCTCTTGAGCTCTGTCTTTACGGCCCAAACGATTTAACAATAATCGCTCGATTCCATTTTTAATTATTTCGCTTTTGTTTTCTTCATTATTATTTAATGCCAAAGCAGCAGCAGTAAACAGTCCAACTACGAACAGATGACTGCTTAAGTTCATTGGTGAGCTGAAAGTGAAAAAAAAATTGAAAACTTTGTTTTAAACGAGCTCAAAAAAGCAAAAAACGAAATGTTTTAGTTTTTTAAAGTGATCTCAAAATATTTCGGTTTTAAAAGATTCATTTACTTGATGCTTTCGCGGAAAAAGTGGTCGAGATGCTAACTAAATTGCACTCGTGTAATGAGAGAGTTTTTATTGCGTCATATTATGAAATACTTAAGGTCAAAAACATTTCGTTGAAATTTAGTAGGTTTTAAGGTCTTTATCACTTCGCAAAACGTGGCTATTTTTAAGATCATAAAAAAATTATAAAGAAATGAAATGTTCGTTAAGAAAAAAATGAGAAATTTAATCATTTAGCATTTATGAACTTTAAAAATATTTTTAAATGTTCATGAAATTTTTGTTTCATTTAACTCTTCTCCCACTTTGTTTTTTCAATAAGATTGATTGATTGATTTTCATTTTTACTTTTAATTAATTACTTTTTAACTAATAAATTCAAACGAAACCACGTCTTTGTTTTCTCACTATTAGAAATAACGCAAATCAATTACTTCAAAATTCAAAAAAGCAAAACTTAGAGATGAACATGTTTCAGTGTGCAACTGTGCCTACATTAATTTGCTTTCTTTTTTATTAATGTGGTCAAAATGGCCTTTCAAAATGGCTTTTCTCAGGCTCAACTTTTTAATTGTTTTTCAAAATTTTCAATGTAATCTTAATAGTAGATGATCATTGCTAGAAACACACATTTGTTCTCTTGACTACTCGAGAAAAAACTCTCTGCAAATGAAGGAGAAAAATGTATCCGCAGAAATCTGTTATTTTCATCGATGGTGTCAATAAAAATGAACAACCATCAATTGTTTAATCAGAGTTGATTCTTTTTAGAGTTTCTCTATTTTGTTCTTCTACATGTAGGCGTTGTCTTGGAAACTCTTTTAGATTCGACGATGCGCATCAATAAACACGTTAAATTTTCGTCTTTTCTCCTTAATGCATTTACTGATTAAAAAGATTAGAAACGTCAAAGAATTTTTTAAACAACGACGAATGGCGCAAAAGTTAATGATTTTTCAATTAGTGGTGATCAAACTCGAGTATGCTACTTTTACGATCGGCGTATTAATGTTTGTAATAAAAAATAGAATTGAAAATTTATGATGGTATTTAAATTTAAAGCAAGCGCGTTCCATATTTTTAAGGATCATAAATTTCGTTTATTTTCGCAAAAATCTACGACGAAAATAATAAAAAAGACGCATATTTGGGAATTTTTTGAATAAAATTCTCGCGCATTTTATATTTTTATTGCTTTTAAAAATTCACATTAAGTGTTTGAGAATTTCATTTTTATATTTGCAAAAATATTTGAGTAACTTCGCTTTATAAAAATCGATTAAACTTTCCAGCTTATTAGACAAATAATGAGTTCGATAAAAGTTAAGAATCAAAGTGATACATTTAAGTAAAAATTAAAAAAGTTTTTTTATTGCCAGTAGTTAACCTAATAAAAAAAAGTTAAAAAGCAAATTTTCACGCAATTTTGAACAAATTGTTAATATGTTAATGACAAAGCATTCTTTGAAGAACCACCAACAGAAAAAAAAAATTAAAATCATTTTACATACCTCGATAAGAATAAATTATTAACGCAAGAATATGAATTTTTTCTAAATTAAAAAATCTCCTCTCACAAGCAGTTTTTCACTCTGTCAAAACGCAAACAAAAACTGATCGCATCATAAATAAACGTTCGACAGAAAACTTCGCGGATGAAAGTTGAGGCAGCGACAAAAGCAAATAACATAATCACTAACGACCACTGAATGTGCAGCTAAATAAAATAATCTTTGCACTAGCCTCATTCACGTTTTTAAAATCAACTTCAATCAACTCAAATTGGAAACAAACATAAAAAAAAATTTGTTTCTTATACAATTGAAGTGTTATTAATAAAAGAAGAAGATAAAACGCTATAAATGTTACGCTTTCACGCTTGCTTTCAAATATATTTTTATATAGAAAATTGCTGACCGTTTTTTACTTCTATTTTGTACACGTTTCTAAATTTTGGAGAAAGCTAAAAGTATTTTAGAAATAAGAAGTAAAAACGGTTAGAAAAGATCGGTTATCGGAGTTAGCAACCTGTGAAAGTGGCAAGTATAGTTGAGATTATGCTTTCACTTCACCTAAATTTTTTTATGCTTACCAAGAATTAATTTTCACTATTTCAAAAATTTTGATTTTTAGGTTAAACGTTAATCACAAAAAAAAACTTGATCAAAAAAGATAATTTTTAAACAATCAAATTACAACTTATAATAACAATTTGATGCCAGTATTAGTTTTAATTTATATAATTTTTCAAATTTACTAAAATAAAACAATTAATTCAAGTTCAAAAACTGTGTCGCATTGTAATGGGACACTTTGCATTGATTGCGAACGGTTTTAAAATTTTAACGAGTTCTCGAAGATTTTAATTCAAAAGCAGACAAAATACAAAAATTATAAATAACTCGAATGAATTTTATCGAATCGAAAAGCGATTGCTTACCTTGCGAGAAAGAAAAAAGAAGACAAACGCAGACCAGAAGCGAATGTTTCGGCGGTTTTGGTTGGAAAAAGTCAGTGAGTGAAAATAAAAACTCAATGTTTGCCGCAGACAAGCAAAACTGAAATAAAGGCCAAACTGAAACGCTGTTTTTTTGCAAACATATCGTTAGAAAAAAAAGCTCTTTTTAACAGTTGTAGCTTAAAATATGCTTATTTTTAGAAACAGGTTCGCTATTCGAACGCATCGTTAATATGTAACGGTGATGTTTACGGAACGCTTCAAATGATAATTAAGATAATTCAGCTCTCTTTTCAACGTAACATTCTCTCTCTTCTCTCTCTCTCTCTCTTTCCACTCTTCACTTTGTTTATGGTTCGACGAAGAAAATTGCTTTCGTCGATTGACCTGCTCACGACGACTGCACACAAGCATAATTCGCTGTCGATTCGCTTTCACAAACATTTTAATTTCATTTATTAAAAAAAATATTTACATTAATTTGCATACTGAAACAAAAGAGTTTTGCGATTGAATTTGCGCTCAAAAGAACTTTCAATCTTAAATTTTATTTTTAAATTTACGTGTTTTAAACGTTTAACTCATTTCGCTGACTATAAACTTGAATCCCAATGACCTCTATTTCTCCGCTTTCAAAGTGGCCGTAAATGAAAACTTTAATAATCGTCAAGCAATTTTAAATTGCTGAATTGCGACGTTAATTTTCATTTAAACTTAAAATTATTCATTTTAATACCAAAAATTGAGACAAAAAGAAAGAGAAAAACTTTTAAAAATATTTTTCCAGTGCTTTGTTAAGCATAATTAAAATATTTTCAATTTCTTCTTCGTAATTGGTCTCTATAATCGAGCGTTTTCTTCGCTTACCGGCATTACCGCCACCGATTGGAAAGAAGAGTGAAAATAAGTAAATCGCGATTGGAATCAAGGGCATAAGCAATGAAGTGAAACCGACAAATCCAAGCACAGGAACGGCGATAATCGCGATGATTATCAATGGATCAATGTAACCGAGAAATGGAAAATTGCTGCTATGATGATGATGTCGCTCAGCAGGGTACGATTGCTAGATTATACAGAAATAAATAATTCGAAATATAATTTCAAAAAATGATTACTTACCGCTGTTTGAATCGGTAAAGTTTGAGCGTAAGCCGGGTACGCATTAAAAGCAATAGCATTTGTGGCTGGCCCTAAAAACTCACTTGCAACAGGACGATAGCCATTTTCAGTAGTAGCGATCACCTCTTCGGCTATGAATGCTTTAGTTAAACATTGACATACAGCTACAATTAGAATCAGTGTCGCAAAATGAAGTGAATGCATTTTTCAATTTACTAAGTTAAGTCAAAATGAAAGATTTTTTAGATTCCCATTTGATTTTATACACTGGTGCGATTTCAATGACTGGAAACGAAGCTTTTTTCTTTAACAAATTTGATTCAAACTTTGAATAAAGGGTAGATATGGTTGAAAACGAATAGGTCACTGTGTTAATCAAACAAATGTGTATTAAAAGTTTCCTTTGTTTTATAAACTTTACACATAGTATCTCATCTATTTTGCAACTATTTTTCTAACTTTTGTTTTATTTTAATTGACTTTGTTTTAGCTTCTAATCAATTTTAATAGACTGTGTCATTTTACTTCAAGCAAAATATCCATTCGTGCTTTCAGAGTTTTAAGCTTGTATTTTTAAGAGCAAGAAAACATATTTTGAAGAAACCAGAACATCTTATTTCTACCTCTGTACTTTTTTATTTTATAGTAAATTATTTTGAATATTTTGATTTTTTTCAAAGCCATTAAAATAATAGAAACTAGAAATTGGGTACAAATTTCATTCTCTTAAATGAAACGCAAAATTAGTGAGTAATTAGTGGGTTAAAAATGAATATGAAAATACTTTTAAAGAAAACATGACTTTAAAAATAAATTTAATAAATTATAACAAATTTCAGATTTCAGTAAAATTGCTTCATTTCAAAGTAAAAAGGAATATTAAGTTGAAAATAGTCATATCAAAACTGGATGAAAACGATGAGCTTCATATCAACAAAAGTATCTCTTCCTTCCGAAAATAAAATGAAAATCAAATTAAACGCTTGATAGATTCACGGCGTTTTTTTTTCTTTTCAAATAAGAAATATTTTATAGTTAAGAATGTGTTAACGCTTTTCACCAAAAAAAACATTGTTAAACAAAGTGACAAAAAGTGATAAAAAAGCATAAAAATGCTGACAAACTTTATATTTAATAAACAATAGTAAGTTTCGCTTAATAATTGAAGCATTTTATTCGTCAACAAAGCTTCTTTGGCGATATGAGATTTGAGTCGTTACGCCTCCACCCAAACCAAAAGTTTATTCACCATTCATTTCTTTTTCTCACTTGGCTTCATTCACCATTTAAACCAATTGTACTTTTCGAGCGATTTCTGCAATTTTTCCCAAAAATTTGCCAATCTCGCTGTTATCGCTGGATTCACATCTTTCGCTTCGTGTGCTCGCTTTCGTCTTCGGCCTAAAATTGCTGCTGTCGTTGGAGCCGCTGTAGTCATAGCTGGAACCAATGTTAATCTCGGAATGAACAAAATCACGAACAGATTGGCTATAAGCAACAACGCTAAAGGCAAAAATAGTATGCCTAACAAAAGCGGAAGTAGCAATCCGAGAAGTATAGGCCAAATGTATTGCGAAACTTCATCTTTTTTGTGATAGTCCGCCACTGGATACGGAATAAAATGTATTGTAGGCGATACAACTTTATATCGATGATCATAGGAGCCATGGTAATCTCCACCGTATCCACCACTACCATAAGTGGAATATTGATCTTGACCCGATGCTTGCAACGGATTTTTAACGTCTTTGAAAAAGTTGAATTTTGGAATAGTTGATTTCTTCGGTAACCTGTTCAACCAATTATCAAACTTTTGATTTGTATTGAAAAATGGTCCGTTTTGAAGTGATAGTTGCATTAGGCAACAAAGACAAATAACATCAAGCTTCATCACCTTCATTGTACCTGTTGTTGATAAGTCAAACATACAAAACATTTAAACTTTTATCAAGTACATACGTGTGATCGTACTTTATAAACAAATTGATAATCAGTTAGGAAACAATGAAATGTTTGTTGCAAACATATTCAAAACCTTAAAAAAAGTGGAGACTCAAAAATAATTGTTTTTAAACTAATGAAAATAAATATTAAGCTGAAACGGAAAATGTTTTCTTTTCAGTTTTCATTTATTAATTTTTTTTTCTCAATAAATTCAAGTGCTATTTGCTTTTATCCGGAACAAAATTTTCTAATTTAAATGTTTGATAGTTGATGAAAGTTTAATAAAGCTTTGATTTTATACTTTCATCTTATACCATTAAATCTTTACAATAAAAATCTAAAGTTTTTAATTGAGCGAGTTCTCAAAATAAAAAATATTCAAAATTAAAAGTTGTATTGTATTTTTAATCACAACCGGATTAAAGTGAACAAATTTTAAAATTAGATTGCAGTGATTTTAGTAAGATTTTATCTGTTCTTCTGAAGCTCAATCGTCAAACTAAATTTAATACTACAAATCTATTTGAAAATTTTGCATAAAACTCTTTTCATAATCCTTTTTTATAAACATTACGCAAATTTGGAGAAATGTAAATGGATTTTTAATAAAATAGAAATACTTTTTCGTTTTCTTTTTTCAAAAACTCAAATCTTTTTCTATTTGGATTCTTAATTATAATCATTTGTGAAAATTTTAAATACTTTATGTGAAAGACTGAAGTTAAAAACAAATCTAAAGCACAATAAAATTCAGGATATCAAATTTAAAAATTTTTAATTATCAAAACAAAACTAAAAAAAAAATTATGATAAATGATCAAAATTTAATTTTATAATAAATTTAAATCTCATTTAGATATTTAAAATAAAAAATAAAGCAAACTTACCCTTTCGAAGTGCAACTCATAAAATTCTCTAAGAGTTTGAGCTATTCTAACTTGCGATAGTAAAAACAGTCGAGCATTCAAAGGTGGGCAAAATAAGCAAATGAAAAATATACAAAACATTTAAAAGTGTTTACTTCCTTTTACTTTTCATTCATAAGATTTTCCTATTGAATTTTAGGAGCCAAAGAATACATCGGTTGAGTTCATCAGCAAAACTGATTTGTTTATCGTGAAAAATAAAATAAAAAAAAAGTAAAATTCAAATGTCAACTCTGTGTATACAAAATGCTTTGACAGAGAATTCACAGCTTTCCTTGCTAAACGATGAGCAGCGATTTGTGAAAATGTGAATAGCCATTTGGTCAATTTAAGATGCAATAGCTTATTAAATGCACCGTTTATCATTGTTTGTATTTTTATTTTTTTGATAAATATAACTTTCATTTTTTCACCTTCCGATTAAAAGAAAACAGGAAACGGTCTTTTCTTGTCTTGAAAGGGTTAAAAATTTTCTTTAATTAAACGAAAATGAAAAGAAATCTATTCACTCAAAAGCGCTTTGTGTGAACTGTTCTATAGGCGATAAAAAAGTTCATTCATTTGGCGCACTTACGCTTTACAAGATAAAATTATTTTTTTCGATCACTTCAGTTCGAAAATATTCACAGTGGTTGACTGATGAACATCTGATTTTCAAAATAGAAAACTATTGTTTAATACATTAGGACTCACTAAAATTATCGTTTTTTTAAAGTTTGGCCCTTAAGTTCGCTTTAATTGTATCATTTCTGTTAAGTCTTGATATGATTAGCTTAAAATAAATTATCGAGAATTAAAAATTCATTCAATTAAATTACCAATCGTAGTTCTGATCACAGAATTTTGCATGGTTTTCACTTTATGTTTGCTTTTAAAAATGCGGATTTACCACACAGAAGATGGAATTTGGTTTTTAAAATAAATGATAAACGTTAAAAAACAAAAATCAAAACAAAATAAAAAGATTAACAAAGATCCTGGTAGAGATCAGTTAAATGATTGATAATTGGAAAATTTTTATAAATAAGAATAAAAAATTTATTTAAACGCGAGTTTTATACGCATATTTGTCACTTTTAAAATTATTTCAGTTCTTTCATCGTAAAGTGAAAGCAAGTTTTAATAAAAAATGACTTTTATTGCAAAAGTTGTGATTGCAATTTTATTTTTCGTAAGTCATTATAAACGTAAAAGCTTAAATTTTATGTTTACTTATTTAGAAAATGAGCTCGAGCTGTCCACGATTTTGGTATGCTTATAAATCGAAATGCTTTTATATTAATCACGCTCAAGTTTCGGCCGAAGAAAACTTTAACCTCTGCCATTCTTTAAACGCCACAATGGTTTCGATACATTCAAAGGAAGAGAATGATTTCATTCGTAAACTTTTGCATCCGTTCTCTAAATATTGGTTAGGAGGTTTACAAATAGCATTTCAGCTGCCTTCGTTTGCTTGGATAGACGGCACTCCTTTCGATTTCGTCAATTGGGCTCAAAATCGTCCGAGGCTCAGATCATTGCCAAAAGAGATATTAAGTGTGGATGGATATGGCTTTTGGTACGACGATTCGGTCAATTACGCGCACGGTCAGTTGTGTCAAAAAAGTCGAGACAAATCAAACTTGGAATTTGACTCGATGCCGTCGCATTATGTGCACGCCTTAACGAAGCTCGCAATAGTTTCGGAAGAAAAATTCAAGATGCTTCGCGATATTGTGAATCAATTGAAGGGCGACTTAATTCGCGAGAATATAAGCAAACGTGATTTCAATGAGACAATAAGCGCTTTAAGAAGACAATTGGTCGACTATTTGCATTCGAAAGACGATTCAACAGCGATTAAGCAAGTTAAGAGAGAGATTGACAAATATTTTCAAATTTCAAACGAAAATATTAGTAAGACCAATCTGAAACTAAGCAAATACGTAAAAAATGTTATCGAACGCTTTGCGATTTTGAATCAAAGTATCGGCAATTTAAATAAGGAGATGAATAAAATTAAGAATGTCGAAACAAATTACGAATTCAACATCAAACTATTGACCAACAATTCAATACGACAATACAATAGTTTGTACACACAAATTGTTCACAATAACGAAGAATTTCGTTATAAATTGATGTTATTGGTCGTATTGGCTGTTTTACTTCTTGTCGGTGTAGCTTTTCTTCAGGTTTACTCTGTCATAAAAATGAGGCGAATTGCTACAATGGTTTACACATTGGGTGATAATTTTTCATATCAATCAGAAAGTGGCGTCAAAGATGAAGTTATCGAAATGAAAAAGCCCTCGACATCTAAAAAGCTTTAGTGCCGAAAATTAAACCAACTGCTTGCTGATATCGAAAAGTGAAATCGGCTGCTTTGATAATAACAATTTTTATCGTTTTTTTGCGATTATAAAGAAAATGAGGTAATTCAAAGAGGCAACATTCTTCGAAAAATCTCTTTGAACAATTTTCTTTAGTTATAAATTTTCGGTAACGAGATTGATTCATTTTGAAGTTTTTATTTATTCATCATTTGTAAAGATATCGAAATTAAAGATTGTCGGTATTAAAGTTTTTTAAACGAAATTGAAATTTCAGCTCAATAATAAACTCTAAACAATGCCAAAAGTAAACGAATGATGAATTTTACGCACGCGACTTCAACAATTAAGTCAATTACAAAAAAGTTTACGAACATAAATATTTAGTTAGTTAGTTAGTTAAGTTTATTTAATTCTAATGTGACAATACTCCTTAAATTAATCAAAAATTTTGAAGAATAAAAAATTCACAAATATTACACATTGAATCCTAAACAGCCTGATGTTGCGTCAAAAATACCAAATCCTCGAACAATACGCTCCATATCTTGACAATTCACTCTCTTCCAAGGATGGCAAAACCCCTCCAATTACGTGTGATCGGTTCAATGTTTCACTGATGCGAATATTTCATTAAAGCGGCTTTATTCTTTTTCTGTCATATACGGAGCAAATGTTATATTTTTAAATTTCAGTTAAAAAAATCAAATCTATCAGATCTCATTATGACAGAAACTAATAGATGTCACGCGCGTTTGCATCGGTTGTTATTCACTCCTCTGCTTTAGTGCTGATTTTGATGCAATCGCTAAGCGTCGAGAGTTTGTAATAAGCCACGCTAGATTGATTAGTTTGGACAGAATCGATGAATGCTGAATTAATGCGAGAAAATGTAAATAAGCGAGCAGATGTGGACTTAACACCTCTTCACTCCAAATTTATTTTGAATCTGTTTTCAGAGCCAAATTATCAAGAAGAATTTTCCTCGTCAAGATAAAATAGAAAAGTAAAATTAATTAAATTTAGAAATCACACTTTTTTGTATCTTTTTAAATCACGACTTGTTTCTATTTGAATGCGAAGATTTTAATCTATTTTCTAATAAATAATCAAAAGATTTGAATGATGTTTCATTTTCAACAAAATGAAATGAACTAAATTAGAGAAATAATTAATAAAGAAACAATTGTTAATACAAGAAAGAAACCAGTTAAATGTGTCTTAAAGATCATATTACATCAGAGAAATTAAAAACGAGAAGATAGATAAGTTCGGGAAGATCAAAACGCTATTGATTTACAAAAAATCAACAAAAAACACATTTCATGGAACGTGTCGGTCATTTATGGCGGTTTTCTCACCCAAACAATTTTTGCTTCGAGTTTTAGCACATTAGTATTTATAGAGAGAAATTCAAAGATTATTTAAAGCTTAATTTTATATCTTTGATACTTAGTATATCAATTTTTTAGTAAGCGTACAAAGTCTTTCGGTTCTATAAGACATACTTAATACGGTGCAAGAGAACCGCAGCTTACGCAATATTGACACACGAACTTTAAAAGAAAAATGCTGCTAAAACTCTTCGATAAAAGTGCTTAATTTTATACGAAAAGAATTTAATCCTCAAAAGAGAAAATCGCAGAAATGTGATAACACTACTTGTAATTTTCTGTAATTTTTGAATCAAATGTGTGAACAATTTATTACAAGATCAATTATTTTCGTTGAAAACGATGAGTTTCACATTTTGCCGTTTCAGAATGAACAAGAATTTTAAAATAAGTGAAATTCAATAAAGTTTCTAAGCACTTTTAGAAAGCTTAATATTTATATTAAATATTGAAAATTTCTTATCAAACTCTAGCAGTCGTGTGAAGGATAAACAGAATTAAAATTGAAGGAAATTGTAAATTTCAATTCAGATAAGAAAATAAAATGTAAACATTGCGTAGGTGATTTTGTTTATTTTTTAAAAGATTTCGCATAATGCATAGTTTTTAAAATCAGTGAATTTTTATCACTTCATTTCTTGACAAGAAAATTTATTTCAATTCACTGCTTAGGATTGGTCGATGAAACTGTCAGTTAAACAAATTTAAACAAGCTATGAGTGGTAAAGCCATAGCGACGCACTTTTCAAGTGTACAGTGGAACATTCGATGATGTGCTATCTTTCTGCGAGAAAGCGTTAGTTTAAATGTAATTCTAGGAAGTGTATTCAAACTATGCACTTAAATATTTGGTATTTTTAATTTGATTTTTTCTTTTTCAACGATAATTTGTTGTCGTACTACACAAAATTTCATTTTGAAATTAAAAGCTGAGTTTGTAGCTTATGTTTGCGCTAATTCTAATCAAATTGCAAGACTGCAAAACTTCGAAATAACCGAATTAAATGTAAAAAAAAATTATGAGTTCGTTTTGTTTATGGAAGTCATAAAATGCCTCGTCGGCTAAAACTTTAAGAATTTGAAATACAAAAATTATTGCCGTTGAAGGTAATTATTCGATAAGGTTACTTTATCTCGTGCTACTTTATCATTTCGTGCGCTCATTGAAGTTAAATTACCGCTTTTATACAACTTTCGCAATGATTTTCTAGTTTGTTTGCTTTAAGCTTGAATGTGAAGCATATTTTTTTAAAGAAAAATTTGACATAAAACGACAAATGCTTCCAGAGTCTCTAATTTGAAATTTCAAATCTGAGAGGTAAGCTTGTTTAAATTTCAATTAACTTATTTTAAAATAATTTAATTAATTGAGTTGGATTGCATTGTTCCCCATTCCGATTTTTCTATTTGAATCGACTTAGCACGCTAAACTATGTTATAAGCAAATTTAAACGAAACTTACCATTGAAATGTTAAAAAATTTTTTGAAGAATATAAAGAGCAGACGAACAAAATGTCACAAAAGTTTGATTCTTAGTATTTCTCGTTTCACTGCAATTAAACATTAAATTTTCAATGGCTTATAGAGTTTTTAAGCAAATCGAATTGTTCATTCATATAAAAATTTTGATTCTTGAACTGCTTCAATTTTGACAGTTTTTAGACGCTTCATTTTTAATTTCTATCAAATCAATAGCATTTTGGAAATTAATTATGCTAATAGAATTATTTCAAAAGTAGAATTCCTTTTTGCTACTTCTTAATAATCTTCACCATGCTTTAAGAGAAAGGAGAAAAGTTGTTAAATTCTTTAAGGCTGAATAACTCTGTCTACAGCAAAATATAGTTAAAAGTCTTATTATAAAATTACTTTGTATTAAAACTTAAAAGTGAAAAATTACTTTTATAAAACCAAAAATCGCTTGAATGAATGATCACTTAATTGCATAACTTTTTCCTTATTCAATCTTTATTGTAAGGTGTAATTTTCATCATTTAAAATGAATGAGAATTTCTTTGCAATTATTAGTATTTGAATGAAATTCATAATGTTAAAACTTTACCCTTCCCTTGATTATTTCTTTATATTATAAATCGACACAGAAACTTTTAATTTTTAAATGAATTGAATTAAAAACAAAGATCACAAAGGGATTTAGAATTAAATTGTGATAATGTTCCGATATGTTTAAATAAGAGAACAATTAATTTTGAAATCGAAACATCTAACATTTTGACAAACGCATGTGAAGTGGTTTCTTTTCAATGTTTCGTAATTTTATATTCTCTTGATTATTTTTTCAATGAATTTTTATGGATGTTTAAAAGATAAAAAATTAAAATAATAAAATAAAAATCAAAACATGGTAAAAATTTCTAAATTTAATATGGTACAGAATGCTTAGAAAAATAATAAAATGTGTGAAGTTCTGCCCTTTGTAATTAAAACTGAAAAACTTAAATCCTCATAGTTTATATTTTGAGAAAAATTCTTAAGTTACGAGTGATTTTACAAATTTACGAATTTTTTAATTGGCAACTCTCATTGTTTGTAACTGCAAATGATTTTTAACATTTTGAATTTTTTATAATTATTATCATTTGAAATTATGCGCCACGCACAAAAAACTTGCAAACATAAGCTCCTTTTCACTCATCCTCACGTTTAATTGTTGTTTAAAAAACTAAAAATTATTAGATTCTCTTCAAAATAAAAGAATCTTTCAAACAGTTAAGAATACGATGGAATTTAGGTCATTGTCGCTAAATAAAAAATGCGTTTTAAATGAGTAAAATTTATTTCGCTTCTCTATTTTTCGCGTGAAATTGATTCACTAAAGATACTTTGATTTCTGACACAAAAACTATTAATTCTATTGTATTTCGATTAAGTCAGCGATGAAAGTTGTTTCAAAAAAAGTTTGTTCAATCGGAGAACAATGAAATGAATTGCGTTTATCACTTAGATTAAAGCGTAAATTTTAACGTAATTTTTAGATTATTCAATTTCTTTTTTCTATTCATCATGATTAGTGTCAACAATTGAAAGCACTGTTTTGTAATCTAATTATGTGAAATGTGAATTTAATTCATTTAAGTGGTTTTTTAAATTACATTGAGGGTAAAATAAGTAATAAATGTGTTGAAAGTTTATTATTCTTGAAAAGAGTGCGAAAAAGATGTCATTTTCGCTAAATCATTTGATTTAAAAATCAAAACTATAAAAAAAATGCTACAATTTGAGCTGTGAAAAAGCGCATATGAAGTTACTTTGTGAATTTCAAATACTTTCGATTGAAGTTTGAATTATGTATTCACTTTATACACAAACTTAAATTTTTATTTTATGAAAACAGGACAAATATTCAATTTTTTTAAAATTAATAATTGAATAAAAAATTGTGTTAGACCTTTCGACTTATTTTGGATAAAGATTTTGTGAAAATAAATGAAATCCATCATCTCTAAAAATGCGTCGAACAAGTCCTTTTATATAAACCTCTACAATTGAATAAATTTATTATAAAAGGGTTTAACTTACAATAATACACATGCGAAATACACTCCTTTTTTAATAAATTTATTCAATTGTTGTGGTTTATTTAAAAGGACTTGTTCGACGTATTTTGGAGAAGACGAATTTCACTTACTTTTACATATAATAATCTTTATAGATAACAAATCGGTAAGTAAATCACAATTTTCCTTTCAGAGCCCAATTCTTGCACCAGCTGTAATTGTTTTAAAAAATTAATATTAAGTCTATCAGAGATACATTAACATTCTCGATTAAATTTTAGCCTCTTCTCATATTTAAAAATGAATGAAACTTCCGTTTAGTTTTCCATAGGGCAAAATTTTGCGAGTGGCTTTAACAATGCAAAAAAGTTAGCACTCATATTCATTTTTAAGAGTAGATTTTATAGTTAGTAGAGAACAAAGTGAAAAAAAGATAAAAAAAATTACACAAAATTTTGCATATGGAAAACTTAATTTAATTTCGACTTTTTTATTTTCATAGTATCTTTTTGATACTTTGTTTTAATTTAATTATCAACATTAATTTGAATAACTATTATTATATACATTTGTAGAAAGTTTCATGCATTTTTGAACATGAGAAGAGGCTAAAATTTAATCGAGAATGCAGGTATATCTCCCATAGATTCAATGTTAATTTTCGTGAACAATTAAATCTCGCGCGAGAAGAGGGATTCTGATGGAGAAATCGTGATACACTCACTTATCGACTCGTTATCGAAAAAGATTATTAAATGTGAAAGCAAGTGAGATCCGTCATCTCCAAAATAAGTCGAACCAGTTCTTTAACAATAATAAAAATGGATGATTTAACGATGGAAAAACTTGTGATGCAACTTTTAACTTTTTATTCACTTCTACATATTGTCTACGTATTGTCAAAATTATTTTATCATGTTTTATATAATGTCGGTTAAAACTTTAGTCCTCTGTTTCTACTCAAAACCAGTTTGTTTCAATATTATGCATATATTTTTATCCTGTACTGTACATTTTGTGAAAAAGAAAAGTTGCATTGTTGCGCTTACCTGAACAGGCAGAATTCTATTGAATAATAATGTTAAATACATGGAGAATTGAATTTTGATTAATAATAATCGCTTCTTTACATATGTAAGTTTCATTTTAGTTTGTAAAATTGAAAATAAGGATAAATTTTTATCGAATCTTGTCGTCCTTAAAACAGCGTGAATTAACGTGCCAAATCAATTATGTTCATATGAAATACATTAAAGAGAAGAACTGCTGTTAAAACAGATAAATGAAAAAGTTATTTAAAAGTTTATTTAAAAATGTTTGAACATAACGTTCATTGATTATTTGCCAAACGAACTGCTTTTACTTTACATTTCTCACAAGCACTTATTTACGCATATTTACGCACGAAAGCACTGTGGACGGAAGTGGGTGAACCATAGACTAAAGTTTTAAAATACAGTTTAGTTTGAAAATATCCGCTTAAAAAATTCAGTCAATTTGAAAAGCGGGCGTAGCGAAGCATATTTTTCGAGCTTATGTTAGTTCATCATAGACTCGAGTACGTTGCGAAAAACTTTTGACTAAATCAATTTTGTCAATACATCGTGTCTGATATGTTTGAAAGCGAATTTTTATTTTTTCTTGCTCTTATTGAAATGAACGAGTGAGAATGAAAAGCTGTCATTGATAAAATCTTTAAAGACGGAAATTTTTTTCCAAGTGCAAATACTAAGCGACGCATCATTGAAAAAAAATTTAACTCATCAGCTTAAAAAATGGAATGTTTGCGCTGAAACTGTATGAGTGAAGAAAATGTGCTGCTATTCGTAATTTGTTTGTGGAATATTTATGACTTTAGGAACCGTTTACACGAGCAGCGATTGGTGGCGAACGCGGTGGCAAAGCAAAGAAAGACCCACTTTTTCTTCTCTCCGCTTATGTTCTCAATTCTTGAAGTCGACGAAACAACAGTGTATTTCTGCCCGCTTGCAAAACACTTGAATGCTGTTCTTTAACGTGATCTGCTTTTCCACACTGTTGCCATCCTTCATTTATCATCAACAGTGTTTTAGGTAAATATCGCTTGAATATAGCGCATAGAAATGAACGACGAGCGAGATTATTAACTAAACTCAGTACATGTGTGTGTGTCACTTTCATTTGAAATACGTGCTAGAAAATGAACAAAAATTTGTTGCTTTTGATAATCAAAATCATTATTTGATGTGTCGGGTGTCATTTTTAAACGTAAGACATTTGCCAATTTTCTTCTCATTTTTATTATTCAAAAAGTGGCGATAAAAAGAGACGATTTGTTGTTGTGGCGAGAATCACAGTTTTGTTCTCTTTTTCACAGAAAGAAGCAAATGGTTTAAGAAACGCTGTCGACTAAATTGTACTTCGACTCGAACATAAACGAATTATCACTTTTGTTCTTAACTGTAAATGCAGCAATCATCGCATTCAGCGTGAAATAGCAAAGACTGAACATCGCTTTTCTTCATCGATATTTCTTTTGCTGCTTTTTTGTTTTATTCGACGAACTGCACCACAGTTTTGCTTCAATGGCAGTGAATTTGATTACCGAAAAGTTCTCCTCTATTCTTAATACAAATGATCCTAGTTACAACGTCTGGTTTATGTCAGTTCTCGCTTCGATCATCGTCGGCTTCACCGGCGTCGTGCCGATGTTTGTTTTGCCATTCGCTGATATTAAACAAAGTAAGTGCTAACATTACTATCAAACTTCTTCCTATTTCACATTTAACTGATTTGAGCGAAATGAATTTGTTGGTTTTAATTTAAAAAAACTCTCATTTCTGATATTGCATACGTTGTTTATTATGTTTATTGTTTGGCTTAGCTTTTATGCATAAGAATAATTAAAATCTATTCACAACATTTTAGTATAACCAATAATCTTGTTTAGCTAAATTTTAGATCGTATTCCTAAGAACTTGCTTATTTCAAAATATTCGATGCTAAAAATTCAAACAGTACTCAGTTTTTAGTTAAGAAATTATTGAAGTGTTTATTTTCTAATTTGGTTTGATACCTTTTCAACTTTAATTTTTATTTGAGTAAAATGATTTGATGTTAATTAATGGTTTAAAAAACGATGTATTTGTCTTCCTGGTTACACACAATTGTTAAATCAAACTTAGTTAACACCTAACAATTAAAAATAAGTGAATAAGCAATTAAACTTTGGTAAATGCAAAAATTTTTGAAAATAGACTAAATTCAATGAATGTACGGAAAAATGAAACAAGTCACAATTAGAGAACAAATAACGAGTGAAAAAGTTTCGATCTTTAACAATGGCATTAGAAAGTAAACAATTTTAAGAAGTTGTTTAATGATTCAATTACTTGAAAAAATCAGACATAATGAGAAATGAGCTCTAGTCAAGGATTCGGATGCTCAGAATGAGGTCCACACCTTGCTTGAGGGCAAAATTTGCTGATATTTCACTCTTAGAAAAAAAGAAACGTCGAAGTATCATTGAATTTCCGCGTACTCTCTACATCTGCTTATCATCCAGAAACGAACATTGGCCTCTTTTGACGAAAGTGATTTGTGTTAACGATGCGAACGACTATTTTCATTAGAAAAGAAAAACTTAAACTTTTAAAAAATGAGAAAAGAAAAGCCGTTGTCCTAGTTTTGATTCAGTAACATTCGGTCGTCTACCTTTTGTTTTAAATATCCGATCTTTAAATATCAACATGCACTGTTTCGACTAGGTGAACACAATTGAAAAAGGTGTGAAAATAAAAACTGAAATGCGAATTACAAATGTTGAGTTTAATTTTCTCGAATTTCTTCACTTTCATTTTTAAATTCTATTTTTTTTTACATACATAAGTTCAATAAACTTATTCCATCAAACACGAAGCTTATGCCTCACACGATACGACGAAGTTTATACACTATAAAGTCTACTTTTCATATTACAAGTGTTGAAAGCAAAAACAGAATGTCAATGATTTAGCGAACGTAACCGAAGCATTGAACAATTTAAATAACTCTGATGAAAAATTGAAAAAAGTTATGCTAACAAAAACATAATTTTTTACATTGCAGATTCTAACACTAAATTAAAGCTAATGTTAAGCTTCGCTGTTGGAGGTCTTCTTGGTGATGTTTTCCTGCATTTATTACCAGAAGCATGGAGCTGTATTCATGAAAGTGGAAGTCATGCACACGAAACGCTTCTCCTTCTCGGTTTCTGGGTATTATTTGGTATATCAACGTTTCTAACGATCGAGAGAATTGCAGTAAATATATCTGTTCAGGTAAAATGTATTAATATAATGAACATTTTTAAATCAACACAAACTTTTGAGTAGGAATCGCAAATGAAAAGTCTACACGTTAATGGTTACGCTCAAAACGGTACATCAAAAATGAGCAACGGACAATGTGTGCAAAACGGTTCGAGTTTCGGATCGAAACCAGATAATAATCCAGTGACTGGATATTTGAATTTGTTTGCAAACTCGATTGATAATTTTACACACGGTCTCGCAGTGGCCGCCAGTTTTCTTGTCGGCATTAAGGTTTGCATCCTCATTATAGCAAAAGATACGATTTTTCTATTTCCACGTAGATTGGAATTTTGACCACTTTTGCGATAATTATACATGAAATACCGCATGAATTCGGCGATTTCGCAATATTGATGAAATCGGGCTTCTCAAAATGGGAAGCAGTGAAAGCGCAATTATCAACGGCCAGTGTTGGCGTTTTGGGTGCAATGGTAGCGCTTTACGCCGAATCTGCAGAAAATGTTGGCAAGAATACAGCCTGGATTTTGCCTTTTACCGCAGGCTGCTTTTTACATGTTTCCCTAGTTAGCATTTTGCCAGATATTCTCAAAGAAGAAAATCCATGGGAATCGTTAAAGCAATTACTTTGCATTGCGTGTGGTATCGCCGTAATGGCTCTAGTCAACATCAACTTAAACTTGTTCACTCAATGAATATTTTTTTATTGTTAGTTTTAAATTATTTTAAATCGTTTTATAAATAAAAAGCATTTGATTGAAATTATAGACTAAATAACGTTAAAACAATATTAAATTGAGAACAGTTTCTTACTTTCGTATCAACTTAATTAATTTTAATTCATGTGTTAACCATACCGCTGTTGAGAGGACTGTCAAAGCACCTGCTTGATGCATTGCAGCTAAAGATTTTGGTACATAAAGTAATAATGTTGCAATTCCTAAAGAGATTTGTAGACATGCAGCCCCCATAAAACAATTTACGGCTAATCTCATTCGTGGATTAAGCGGTAAACGACGTGAATAGAGCCAGCAACCAGTTACGGCACAAAACGCTATTTCTCCTAATAGGCGATGATCAAATTGAACTGTAGTGGAATTTTCGAAAAAATTTTTCCACAGTGGTGATTGAGCAAAAAGATCGCTTGGTATCCATCGATCAGCCATTTTTGGAAACGAGTTGTAAATAAGACCTGCTTCTAAACCAGCAACCATAGCACCTGAGAGTGCAGTTAAAAATACCAATCCTTTTGTTGTGTGAGCTAACCGCCGAAAAGTTATCATTTTAGGTGTCACTGGAGCCTTTTATAAAATAAAAAGTACTTTAAAACTAAATGCTTCATCTATTCTGATGTGTATACCTGTTGAGCAGGCAAGATATGGGAAAGTCCTGACCACAATAATAATGAGTAAAACACAAAAGCAGTTCCTAAATGAGCGGCTAAACGATAATGACTAACTCTAGGATCAGCGTATTTGGTCGCTGTTTCATCTTCTAATCCGCTCTTCACCATATACCAACCCAAAAGACCCTATTGTTAGAAAATTGGTTAACAATCTATTCAAAGCAAATTAATTCATACTTGAAACAATAGCAGACCTCCGAATGCAAACACACGTTTTTTCATAGATTTTGTAAACCATTTTTTGTACCAAAAATAAGCAGCCGGAATAAAGAATACAGCTCCGATATTTCTACCCAGCATTCGATGGATGTACTCCATATACCAGATTTTCTTAAATTCATCAATAGTCATGTTCATATTGCGTCTAAAAGTGTGACAATCAATGATGAAATAAAAATGAGAATTGCACAAAAATAGTGAACTAACAGTTTATATTCGGGAAATTGCTGATATTTGTTGAACTCAAGTTGCCATTGTTCGCTGGACATCGGTGGAAACTCTTTAAACAAGTGCCAATCGACCATCGAAAGGCCTGATTTGGTTAAACGAGTGATACCGCCCACAACAACCGTTCCGAAAGTGAACCCTGAACATGTCAATAACCAGTATCCGACCGCTTTTCTCGCTTTGTCCGATAAACCGTCGGAAATCTGGGGGATGGTTAGCGTAACACTTCCACGCATCAATCGTTGTTTACAACTCTGAAAAACAGCGAAACAAAGATAAAGAAGAATATTAGAAATAAATTAGCGATCGCCTTACATTTAATTTGAACAAATTTGACGAAAAATGAGGAGAACTTCGCATTAAACGTGAAAATATCATTTTTTAGTTTCAAATTTTTCGTCCCTTTAAACTAAGTGTTTGAAACAGCTTAACACATGAAGAGACCGACATAATTACAAACTGAAACATCATTGTTGTACTCTAATATTAAGCATTTTTTCTTAAAAATTTTTGCATAAAAGGAAAGAAAAAAGCGAAAAAATTCCAAAAAATCAAATTATTTTTCATTTTTTGACCCTAACCTACCCCCCAAAAACGATTGTAATGGATAATTCTCCCTCAAAGTATTAAGCTGTTTCGAAAACTGCTTTAAACTTTTGTCATGCTTTCAGCTTCACGCTGTCGGCGGCTTGTGGGTTGCTTCGCGAAAACAGTTTTTAACTTTGAAAATTAATTAAACCAAATTACACGATTTGTTTGCGATTCATGGCATTCGATTAAATCGCTTTTATTTTTAAACGAATTCACTGAAATTTAAAATAATTCAAAGAATTTAATTTTCGATACAAAATCCTATGCTGTCAAACAGCTGATTTCAACGCCGTTTAGACGGTAATCGCTGACAGAATTTGGCAACAAATGCGGTTTTTGAAAAATTGATTTCATTTGTTTTTTAAATTAAGCTTTAACTTTATTGACTTTTTTGTAACGAATGTACACTTGGCACAGTGTCCTCTAATAACTGGCAACGAATAAAAGAATAAGAGTTGAAAGAAAAAGAAAAAAGCTGAAAGAAGATGGCACAGAGCGGGACTCGAAGTAAAGATTTGTATTGCGAGTCAAAGATGCGTTTAGGTGAACGTGTTGCGGGTAATATTACCAATTGTGCTTCGATTGTGCGGCAAGTGATCAGAGGATCGAGAAGTAACGATGTGAGTATTTTCTTGAAAGCTACTTTTTCTTAATTTTTAACACTTTGTCACATAAAGACGTTAACTCAATGCGCTCGAAATTTTGCATCGCAAGAATATTTTCTTGAGAGCACTGAAAATGTAAGTGTTGTCTCTGTCGATTATTAATCTCGTTTCTCATTTTTAAATTATTAAAAAACAGAATTTACGAAAAATGAGTATAACGAGCAATCAGATGAATTTACAGTAAGTGAAATTATTAATTCGTTGAGTATTGTCTGTCATTCACAATCTCGTTTTTTCTTCCTTTTAGACTGTCGATGATAAAGTAAGTAAATGAGAATCGAGCACGACAATGAATTATGACGTGTATTCTTCGCATTTAAAAATAGGCCCGAAAAAGTGTTTGCTGTGAGCGAACAGATCGATGGTTGCTTGCGTTAAAATGTTGACTATTTTTCACTTTCTTATCAAAAAGACAAATTCGTTTGTATAATTTGGTGTAAATAGTGAACATAGTGACTGTTTTCTCTTTTTAGACTCGCAAAAAAACTTTAAGGCAAAAAAGTTATTAATTCACTTTCCTAATAATTTTCGCTGTCACTTTATCACAATACTCAATAAAATCGCTTTCTCGATGTTTCTTGCTGCTTCTGGAAGACCACCATTCCGACAGCAATCAGCACAACGACACCAATTATGGCAAATACAACTAAAAAGAAAAACTTAACATTGGACATCGGTGGTGGGGCATCGTCGACATGATCACGTGGCGGAGCGAATATGGACGCAGATGGACCCACTCTTGAGCGGTCTTCTTTTGGCCCTGTATCACCTTCTAACTCATACGTTTTAATGGATATGACATCGTGATTGTCCGACAAGTCTCCGGTGGCGGCACTCACACCGATAAAATAACCGGTTGGTAGGACAACTCCTTTAACACTAAAACACTCGTCGAATCTTTCAGACCCCCAAACGTCAGTGTAAATAGTCAACACATCATTAAAGTATCTTATACTTATATGTGTATCGTAATCTACACCACGAAATTTTGACTCACAACCGGCGACCTCAGTATGCGTTCCGTCTCTATCGTGATCATAATGAAGCGATCCGTTGTTAACCATTGCCGATATGTACGGATGACCGTGATTATGAGCACCGTTTTGATTCGCGTATGTATCTAAAAATACTCCTAAACCGGTGAAATAATCTGAGTGGCCGAAAACATTGCCTAAAGAAGAGAAAATTCAGGTGGAATCACAATAGCGATCAATATACATATTACTAACCATGAACTAAGGGATCTTTAACGTACCAAAACGCCATTCCATCACCATATAAATCTTTACCGTGTCCATCGATTTTTAAATGAATTCTAACTTCCCAGTATCTGCTGCGAAGAGGCTGTTCAAAGAAGAGAACGACGCAAGGTTGCGATAAACAGTGAGATAAAAAGTGTTAGTTTGGATTTATCGTAAATATTTGTTGAAAAAAAATGTATAAATGAGTGGATTAAAAAGTGAACCGATGAAATTAAGAATTGAGCAAATAAAAGATACGAACAACTTTGTTAAAAAGCAGGCCACGTTTGCTTTGAGTATCTGGCGTCAGACGAATGAACGATTGTGTTACCATCGTTGAACCTGCAAAATCCCAAAACGGAATGGTCATTCCGGAGCCTGAAAAGCGAGGAAAAATTTAAAATGAGAAAACAAAACGAGGAAAATAAATGCAAAAACCTTGATACGGCTTTTTAAGCGTGTGTTCACGTTTTTCGATTCCGGGCGCGTCGTGTGTCAAATAATTGTTCGTCTCCTCCTCGGATTCGTTTTCGAGCGTTGAACGCGCGAATAGTGCGCAGCAAAAAAGAATGGGTAAAAGTAGACAGCGTGCGACGCTCCATTTACCGGCGTTCATTTCGGTGAGACACGAGCGCAGAGACAACAGCGAACGACGATTTTCACTGGAATCGAATGCGTGTGTTTACGAGTTCTTCGCACTGAATTCGCTTTCTTTTCACTCTTCAAATCGCAACTCGCCTTTCGCACAGCAAAACGCCAATCAGCGAACGCCTAATCTTCTCTCTGCTTTCGCGATCGCCAATCGAAAGCGGCAAATTTAAACGAGCGCCACTTTGCATTGATTTTTTCAAAATTAATCTCATTTTATTGCGCGTAACTGTCGCAAAGCTTTAGCTGTGACTGTAGAAAAATCTTCGCCTTCCTTTCGTAAACAAAAAGTGCGTGTGCAAAGTTTGGTGCACAATTGTCGGGCTTGTTTTGGTTTGAAGGTGATTATTAAAAGCTCTTCAAAGTAGTAAAATTTTGATGAATATTTATTTTCAAAACTGTCAGAAGACTTTTGGTACTGCACTTTAAATTAAATATATGAACAATGATGGTTCTAGATAAAAAATTCAAAAACAAAGTTGGTTCACTGATAGCATTAAACAAATTGTATTTTAATTCAGAGTTCGTAGCTGATTCTAATGGACTAAATAAGCTTGTATGTGTGTTTGCTGCTTATAAAATGAGTTTATTATTTATGAGACACATAAAAAACAATTTATATGCAAAATGTGATTGAATTTGCATTCAAACTGAGTGGTCACTATTCAGAGCGTTTCTTAGTCAGCGAAATCAATCAAATACATATCATAAACATGATTTTTCTTTCATTAATTTTTCTCGATTCGGTCTTCATTCGAATGCGATTTATTCAAGTACCAAAATGCTAAAAGTTGATAGAAATAAAAAT
>NCKU01000201.1:1048-16498 GCA_003675995.1 Dinothrombium tinctorium
GTTTTGTCTAAATTAAGGATAGCACATCATGAAACAAATATTGATCAAAATATAAGCTCAAGATTTATTTAACGAAAGCCGATAGCTCCTTTTTGTATAAAAGTATTCAATTCTTTCGGAGCGGCTTTGATTTTAGAAAAAAATAAAATTTAATGAATAGATTAATCAATTTGCGGTAATTGTTCGTCCGCTGCGAACGCATTCACGCATTTGCTTCTTGAAAGATTTTTTTTTCTTCGGCTTTTTTTCCGACGCATCGCTTTGGTCGAAACATTTGCTTAAACAAAAGCGAAAAGTTTGCAATTTCGGAAAAACGCATAAATTTTCATCAATTTTTATCATTATTTTAAATCGATTTTCGAGTGTTTTGTTTTTTGATAAGCGAAAAACTGTTTTGCATTTCAATGTTCATATATTTTCATAATATTAGCGGCGTTTCGCTCTCTTCGTTTTGCGTAATGTTCAATTTTCGACTCGAAATAATTTCTTTCTTCAGTTTTCGAAATGTGACACTAATCAAAAGAAAGCGAATTCATGAAAAATCATGAAAATGTGCGTGAAATGAGTTCGCAAAAGAGTTCTGAATGCGAAAAAAGCGTGCGCTTCGAATTGCGCCAATTAATTGCGATGGAGCAACAGTTTCTCCAGTTTGGCAATTGCACTTTTGCTATTGTCGCGCATTTGATTGAATTATTGCGATACGAATAAAACGCAGTTTAGAGTCGAGATATGAGACGATCGATTAATCCAAAAATAAGCCAGAAAGTGGTTTCAGAAGTCGGCATCAATTCGAATTTGATTCGAATGAAAATGGCTTTTACTTACCACGCTGCGAACGAATCACCGCTTTAGCATTTTTTTCGCTCGCATTAAAAATCGAGTGTTACGCTGCGTTCGCTGGGAGTCGGCATAAAATTGAGTTCCACTGCGAAAACGCTTTTTGAAGGACTGTTCGAGAAGAATGGTGGAGGAGAGAGAGAGAGTGAGGCAGACATGTAAAAACCTTGCCCCGTCATCATTACCATCTCCCGCGAAAGCATTCTCATGTACACATTGTTCATGCACCTGTTCCTCTCAATTCTTCTCTTTTCTTCTCCATTTACTTCTTCCTTTTCGCGAACCTGTTATGGAATGGAACTGTTTTCTCGCTGCAAACTGTTTCTCTTTTGAAATAAAGTGACTTTCCTTTTTTCGACGAACAACCAAGCGGCAGCGAGAAGAGAAGAGAAGTCAAATATTGCTTCGGTTTAATGCTCGCTGAAAAACTTGAGAGTTTTCAACTGCAAGCTTCAATATTGGACCAACTTTTTTTCGATTATTTTTTGAAACAAAAGATGAGACAAAAAATGCGTTCAAACTTATTTCAAACGCACTCGCAGCGTCACTGCCTTCAATTGTTGTTTTATTCTATAACTTGGTGCTTTTTGTTCGCCTCTCCTCTTTAAAACTTATGTCATTGAAACGTAACGATTGCATTTCGCGTCCAAAATGCGCTCCGTAAAACGTTTGTGTGCGTTTTCATCTCTTCTTCTCGTGCACTGATTTGCTTTTCACACCATTTTTCAGGTAAATACCATTGTTTTTCATTTGAAACTTCATCGACTCCACTTTCGATTTCACTCTGCTTTTCTCGCTCGTTTCCTCGCAATCGCATCTTTTCCGCTGCCTCTGTTTCGCGAATCCCGCGCGCGTGCGAGCGAATCCATTTGCTCGTTTTCATCGTACGCTCTGAATGAATTTTCGATTTGTGCTTTTATTCGCAAATTGCTCGCAGCTCTTTGAATGCATGTTGAGTTTTCTGTTTCTGGCGAAAAGCAGTCGCAAAAGGTTATAAACACAATCGCACAGAAATCTTGCCATTGTCGGGATTTATGTAAACAAAAATTAGGGAACTTATTAACATTTCGAACAACATTTTCGAATTATTTAAATAAGTTTAATACATTTAAAAATTCGATTTCCGCGAGTTGTTCGAAGAGTGAGCGACTGAAGCACAACTGTATTAAACACGAGATACCGAAGCAATAGTGTCCGATTCACAAATAACTGAAGCAAGAGATGCCCGAAATACGAGTTATCGAAGCAAGAGTATTCGAATCGTGAATGTGCAATCGATTAGTGCAAAAAGAGAGTTCTTCGCTTCTCTAATTGTCTGATTCGCGAGTCACTCTAATAACGAGTGTCTAAAGCGCGAGTATCCAAACCATAAGTGTTCAAAACGCAAGCAGCATATAGGAGTAGCAAAAAATCGTCGAAACAGAGGTAAGCTTTGGCAATTAACATAAGATCCACTTTTCGTCATTTTGTTTATAAAAACACCAACAATGGCAAGATTTCTGTGCGACTGAGTGTATTGCCACTCAACACCTCATCTCGGTTTACTCCGTTTTTGAGTGCACACAAAACATGAAAATGCCTCAAAAAGTGGCACAATTTATATATTTGTGGCATGAAAAGTTGAGCGAAAATTTGTTTTATGAGTGGGCGACAAACAACGATATTTTCTCGCAGACGAACCAAAGAGAGAGAGAGAGAGAGAGAGAGAGAAGTTTATTTTCGATTGCGTGACAACAGCAAACGCTTTTTGCATCCATATTTTAGCAGAACAAAACAATGAAATATACGAGTTATACGTAAAAGTAATATAAATAGTCTATAAAATATTGACTACGATCGGAGGTGTTTTTCTCTTCTCGTGTACACAAACGGGATAAATAACGAAGTGAACAAAGAAAAAAAACTGAACGAGAAAATTCGCGGCGATATAAACGTTTTGGGTTCGAGTTCAGTCGTTTTGCTAGCGAAACTGTTTCTACGCAATTTGCAGCAACTAGTTAATTGCGAAATAACTTTTCGATTTTATTTATTTGTTTTTTCGCGTTTGCTCTTCGCGCAAACAATTGATAAAGAAAATTGTGCGCCACTTTTTTTTCTATTGCCGTTTCTTCTTCTGTTCGGTTCCCTTCGCGATCAGTATTTTGGCCGTTAAAAATGTAAACACAATTGACGCTCGTGTTGACAAAACGTTAAATAACTTGTGTTGTACTCGAAATCTAATTACTTGAGCGGTAAAAAGTGTGGCGAAATAAATTGCGAAAATGTAAAAAAAAACTCAATTTTTTGTTCGCTTCCATTTTTCATTTTCAAACAAATACAATTTTCAAACATAAAATGAAGAAAATTTCTCTATTTGCTTTCTGTTCAATTTTGCGGCTGCAGACACTCGTCAATGTGTTTGCGCGACTCTTCGTTTCCACTTCGAACGTGTCGAACGCCTCGCAAAACTGTCACAATATTGATGCTTTTAATCAAAAATCGATATCCGAGCGCTTTTCGCCGCTGCCGCTCTTCTAAAATTTTAAAGCAACATTTTCTCAAAAGTTCACTGCTTAAATTTCAATTAGTCAGCAATTTTCAAGTATTTTGCTCGAAATAAGCGAATGTTTTACTCGTTAAAAATAAGCTTTATATTCATTTAATATTTCACGAAAAAATTCTTTTCAAATACTCCGCAAAGCAGCACATCTTATAGATTGAGTGTGTGACAGAACAATTACATACACCCGCCTCGGTAAAATCGCAGCGTAGTTGCGTTTGCATGTAAAAATTCGAAAGTTTTTCGCAGTAATTGCATCAAATACGTTCCAACCTCTCTATTTCGACATTGATGGGACCAAAAAATTATGTCGAAATAATAGAGTCGTAGGAATTCAAGAAGAAATTTGTATTGAAAAAAAATTTTGGTGGATTTTCGAGGATGTCGGGAAAGTGAGATGTCGGATTACAGAGGTTTGACTTTAATATTTTTTACATTGAAATTGTTTACATACAAACGTAACTACGCTGCGATTTTTCTGACGCTGGGCGTATGAAAAGTTTTTTCTCTTAGTTTTGAAGCAAAAAGTAAAACAGTCGCAAATTCGAGGTTCAAAGTATGAACTAGTAATAGTCAATTGAAAGTCACTAAAACATTGGCGAAGCATTCCATGTCACTTCTTTTTATCTCCGTAATCTCGTTTTTTTTCACTTTTTGCAAGCATCGTTATTACCGTTTAATTCCGTCTTTGATCAATAAATGATTTGACCAATAAATAACACATAGCTGATGGATACAGAATTGCAGTTTTTTTTTTCATTGCGATTCTATCAATTTATTCGTTTGTTTCCTACTTTAAATGATTTAGACGAAGCGTTTCAAATGTTTAATGTTTCACTCTATCGAAGTAGAATGATTATTGAAAGCGAGACATACAAACGATCACTGCGTACAACATTTGAGAAAAACGAATTCTCCTTTCTTTACGTGTAGTACGCAGCTAGACAAAATTTTTTAATGTTTTTTAATTTGTTTTGTCTAAGAAATGCAACAAAAGTTAGCTGATTAAACATCGCTTGCTGCATACTTTAAGTAAATACGACTATTTAGAATGTAACTGAATCCAAAAAAAAAATTCTCGTCTCATTGAAAACGGAATTGGTTTTTAGAGCGAAGAACAATGTGAAATTCGGATGTAAAAGAATTGCTAACGGATGAAGTCGTTTGTAATTTCCAAGTTTTATGGTGCAACTAAAATGCAAATTACTTTCTTTCTCCATTTCCATCTTACGCGCACATTTCTTTCTGGTTTCACTGCATCTTATTTGTTAGTTACCTGCAGCTTCTACTACCGGTTAATTTCCTTTTCCTTTCACTTTGTTGTTAAATTGCTGTTTGCTAGTTTGTAAAACGAGATCTAAAGCGAAAAGCGAACATTTTCAGCTAATGCGTTAAATTTACTGAAATTTTCGATTTTTTAACTTTCCAATTCAAGCTATTCGCTAAATTAGAATGTTTATCGATTAAGTCAGTTTCTCATTGTGCATTGAGAATGAATTTATCATTGAAATTTGAGTTGTTTTGAGGCTTTTTTCTTTTCGAGCATGAAAATGTTTCACTTTCCTTTTTTAAGACATCGAGTATTTCTATTGTATGGCTATTGTTTTTACTTTACTACCCCGCAGCTTTTCAGTTTGTTCTCGAATTTATGTTGTCATTTTTATCTTTTTTAAAAGAAAACGTCAAAAATGGAGATTCTAATCAAAGAAAAAATTAGTGATGCTTGTAGTTAAGAGATTGGCACCACCTAGAATAACAGTGTGTTTCGTATTCCAGGTGACAGACGGGTGGGGTCTTGTAGCTTGTTTGAGGCAACTAGATTTGATAGACACAATTCAAAACGTCTAGAGCGACAAAGTTTTTCTTTTTTTCTTTTTTTTGAGTGATCGTTTAATTAATCGAATGATTTTACTTTGTAAAACTATTTTGTTCAGCTAAATTCATATCACGAGCGTTTTTTAAAACATTGTCCATCCATTTTAACGCTTATAACTCTTGTCATACCTCAGAGACTTCAATGGCTAGTAATTATGCGAAAATGAAAGTGCGTTGCCAAAATAATAAATTCGGTCTTAGTCACTTAATATTTAAGAAAAAAATTGTACTTAAAAATCACTCATTTCTTAATGCTTGCGATAAAAACTGGAAGCGGAATTTTAAAATTGTTAATGGAGAATCAATAATTTCTCTAATTTATTCAATTGCACTCTTTTATGATCGTGTTATTTTGCTTAAACTGAATTTTTATGCTTTCACTTAGTCAAAAATTTGAATAGAAAATGAACTTTATATTTTCGAAATCATTTCGGATGAAAAAACTGACTTTATTGAAAAAAAAAAATTCTCCTTATCTTACTCGTTAGACATCTAATACAATGAAGTTCAAACGTGTATTAGAGAAACTCATTTTATTTTAAGCAGAATAAGAAGCAAATGAGGATCAAGAAGATTTATCGCTAATACATTTATTTAAAAAACAAAAGAATCAAAAATTACATTTTTAAATTCATAGGAATTACCATGAGAATAAGACACACTGTCAATGCGTAAAGCCGTTTTGCAGCTAACAAGCATTGAATGCAAACATTGTTAACTCATAATCAAGCAGATTCGCTTTTGATTTCTATCAACAACATCAATCGAAAGATCAAATAACTCGTTAACCACATCAAATCGCATCATTAAAAAAAAATTAATTTTACTCTCAGCGCCATGAATTAAGGTAAGAATAAGTCAGCTTGAAATAGAAAGTTTCCAAGATAAAAGGCGTAAACACAAGGCTAGCTTAAGAACGTATGCATTTGTATTTCCGTCTTATTTGAGTAAAGTGGATTGCGTGGTTTGCTTTTGACCGCAATTAGATAGCAGAAAAGAGAAGAGAAGAGAATGGTCATTAAGCGTACGAATTTAAACTCGCTCCTATGCTTTCTTCAGCAAAAATCTGCCTCAAAGTGGCAATTAATTCAGAAAATAGTACTTTTCAGTGAAACATTTTTAAATTTTATTCCGCTTAACACAGCTAATTTTCAGCAGAGGTTTATTCTCCTCAAACTTATCCAGGCACGCAGCTTAGAAGAAAATGTATGAAGTTGCGTGTGAATTCGGAGGTTTTTCACATTTTGAATTCGCAAAATAATAGGTGCACACGATATAGCGCAGTTTCATAGTTGTTGTGCTCGCAAAAGAATTAATGAATACGAAATGAAAACAAATTAATTTAGAAAAATAGAAATAAAAATAAAATAAAATAAAAGGACGCATATACACGAGAGGGTGGACGAGATGCGCTTTTAACGCGTTATATCCGTTTCGACTTTATATCTCTTTTCAGTTTTAAACGCGATTATTATGATTAACTTTTTTCCTTGACTTTGACTCTGCGTTGTGTTTGTTTAAAATTTTTGATACAAAGGAATAAGAAAGCACACCAACGCCCCTAATTATTCGGTGTCGAACGAAGAAGAACACATACTACGCACTGATCGTGACCCATTCTTTTCAGCTCGCTATGCAAACACAAAAGGGCAGTGTACCCGTACGAACTTTGGATAAAAGGAGGTACAATGGATTTGCTTGTGTTGGAATAATAAGCGCGCATTTTGCGCTGCGATAAAAGAAGATGAAAAGAAAGTGGGAGATACTTGGTTGCATTTGAGCTTGACTTTACAAAGCATGTTTTCACTGCTGCGAATATTGTTCACTCATCCAATGCTTGTTCGTCAAATTGTTGATTAATTCCCGAGTATGACTGCGCTGCTTTGCGTGGACATTGCTTTGTTTCACTGAGTGCATTTTCTCGCCTCTTCACACATTTTTCGTCCGAATTTGTCGCTTCGCACTGCTCCTCATTCGATGGACAAGTGACACACACGTCGCGAGCGTTTAATTCATATTTTCGCTGAGAGGAGAATGAAGTGTACACCATGTATTTATGTATCTGAAATTTGCTTGTGCAAGCATCGAAGCGCGTAGTGCACTGCAGAAGTGATGGTTGATTAAAAGAGAAATTAGTTTCGCTTTTCTGCTCGAGAGAAGTAAGCAAAAGCAAAGAGTGAAAAAGAGCAGAAACACTGGCCGGAGCCGAGGCGCAAATCTATTCGTTCGCTATTCGAACAGATCGTTTGTTTGTCGCGAAAGATAGTCGTGTTTTAAAAAACAAGAACAGAGGATACAAGTTGTGTGTGACGCGTCTGTCGATACGAATCATAAATAAGTTGCGATCGCAGATTTACGTAAGCGTGAAAAAAGTTTTCTTCGCGAAAACTGCACAACTGATATTCCGAGCGCAAAACACGGCGAGTTGCGATTATAATTAGTCGGTTTAGTGAGCGACAAAAAGCAAAAAGCGAGCTGCTCGTCGACGAGAAGCAGCGCAAAAAACGGTTTGTGTTTGCCGCAGATTTTTAATTTGTCGCGCGAATGTTGCTGTCACACCAAGTCGACAAAGAATGTGTAACAAACCGAAAATGAAAATCTCAGGTTTCCCTCTTCCACTTCGAAACAACAGGGATAAACTTTGCTACGAAGAGCGCACTTAATCCCCCTTTCTCCCTCTTCCTCTTCTATCCTCTCTCTCTCTCTCTCCTCCTCTTGCTTTGTTTCAATTGCAATAAAGCATAAAATTAATTTGGCTGTTTTAAACGAGTGAAGCGCTTAATTGCTATGGGCTTCTTCTCACTTTACTTCGTTTAATGTAATTAGAGAAACGCTTTTTCGAGTATCGCACTCGAAAATATGGATCTCGTCGTTCGCATTTGCTTAGTGTTTTGCTTTTGAATTTTTGCGCGAAACAATAAAATGAATTAAAGTAACATTTAGTTTAGCGCCGATTAAAGCGCATTCGAATCATGTTTTCCATATTTCTCTGAGCTAAAAGCGACGCATTTCATACATTTTGGCGTCGGCTTACTTTTAAGCGCATTTCATACTCAAGATCGTCTCTCTCTCTCTCTCTCTCTTTCTCACAAACACACACTGAAACAATTTGAGTTCTCACACATATTCCTGAAAAAATTTCCCACAAATATCAATGTTGATTTTGCGATCAACTTACTGCCGGTAACATTTGTTTATAAAATAGGTTTTTAGCTAGAGAAAATATCAACAATTTCTGGTTCAAAAAGCTGAACCATTGTTCAAAGCATTTGAGTACATAGCCACTGTTTTTTATTTTTGGTTTGTTTTTTTTTCAAACCAAAAACCACAAACAAAAATTGGGCGTTGAATAATTACTGGCAAAAGTATAAAGCAAATGTTGAAAATACTACAATGCGTTTTATATGTTTTTTCGGCGTGAGAAAATACAATTTGAATTGTTGCCAACGCAATTCAATGCTAGACAATGATGCGAAAAGCTCGCAAAAAACTCGCTGCCTACTGAAAACTACGATTTTCGGTTTAAAACTTAAACAGAGAAAGCGTTTATGGCTTCATTAGCATAAATGACTTATGTCATAATCGAGTTTATCTCCTATTTTTAAAGCTGTAAATTAATGAATTTTGGTCAAAAAATAAGAATTTCGGTTTGAAAATAAGCTTGAAACAAGCAAAAGGATGGCGTGAATAGAACTCCTCTTGCAAAAAGCGCTCGTATTTAAGAAAAAAACATTTCAAATTTGATGAATGCTTTTAAAATGGTTTTCATCAATAAATTTTCTTTGAAATATTCGCGAAAGTTGCTGTGGGTGAATAAAGAATAGGCGACATTACAAATGATAATTTTTACTTTTTCGCGTAGTTTCTCTGTTTGCAAAAGTAAGTATAATAAAGATTGACACTCGCGGCAGCCGCGCCCAAACAGAAAGCGCTTTTCATCCTCTGTTCTTCTTTTGCTTTTTGCGCGAAGAAACAATGACAAAAGAGCGAAATGTTAATTCATGGCTCGCCATTTACGCAGCGAAAATTATCGATGTTCGCTTATACAATAAAAATAGATTCGATCGGCAATCGCAATTCGAGCCAATTGCTTCAATTTATCTCCACGATGAGTTCATCACTCACTCGCCAGCTTTGCTCGGTGTACCTGTTCGCTCCGAGAGTTTGTTTCAAGCGTTCGATCGCGCTTTGTTGCACTGCGAGAAGGAGCGCAGAGGAAGAAAATTCGACGCCGAATTGATTTGTGCAAAGCAGTAGGAATTTCTTGAGGATTGTTTTAATTGAAGTAAGAAAAGATTGTGCACGGGTCGCTTTCGACAATCGAGCGTATGGTGTGCACAAGCAATGGTTCAATACTTCTTATATTTTACTTCTATTTAATTAAATGGTAATAAACGAGCGCGTATAGAGACCAGAAGAGTTGGAAATGGAAAAAATAAGAAAATAAAGCCTCATAAATAGCGGACGTTTTCGAATGAAAACAAAGTGGTGATTGATACTCGCTGCAGCCATTATGCTCTCGCAGACTAGCGAGTACCGCTCAAATATATTTCGCTGCTGAAATTAATTCGCCTCCGTGGCATCTTCACTCGCGCTTTAATCTATGCGTAGCCTTTGTGTGTTTAACGAAGCAATTGCGAGAAATCTTTCGCAATCTATTTATCGCAATTGTGTTTCGCTCGTTGTCGAAAAGTATGTTTCGCCGAGCAACCGCTTCATTCTCTTTTGCATGTGTTCAAGCTCAGTCATTCATTTCGCAGAGTCAAATAATAATGACTTCAACTTTATATTTATTATATAATAAGATTTAATTCGCAGATAACTTTTGATACTTTATTCATTCTTCTTTCACAAACCGAGCGCAGAAAATGAGCGCTTCGTGCGCGATGTTTTCCATCTTCTTTGCGCTCTCTTCTTCGAGGGTTCGGCTCAGACGGGCCGAAGGGCGTAATATGCGAACTGGCATAAGTTTGCTTCGCTCGAAAGCCCAAAATCACTCATCTCATCGCGGTGTTCGGCAAATAAGTTTGCGCGTGCATATCGGAATCTAAAAAAAGAGGAAAGTGAATGATGTGCGATATTCACGATTAAACACTTTTTCGCTTTTAACCATATAATCTTTTATCGAAGCAGATCGCTTTTAATGCGTTCATTTTTCAAGAAAAAAAAATTCACGCCTACGAATGTCAAAAGTGATTTTCAACTTCAATATTACCTGAAATTACATTTAGCATCGCACATTGAATTCAACAAAAGCAATCACTGCCGAAACGCTCGATGCACGAAAACTTTTAATTTGTTCTTGCTTTCAAACATAAAAAAGGAAATCAAATCTGTGCCTCGATTGTCGGAACTGAAATATGCGCCAATTATGTGCATTGAAATCAATATGCAGAAAAGTGAAATAGCGCGCGCTTTATCGCGTTATTCGAGTTACTTTTTGTCCGCTTTAGTTTAGATAAGCCGAGCAGAGTGAAGTAGAATGAAATAAAGACGAAGAAGAAGAAGCATTTATATGGATTAATATGCTTTTTGTTGAAAAAGAACCAAGAGAAGCGCGGTAATCATGTTTAAGGCGCACACGGAGAGAGGAGCTGAGAAGAAATCTTGTCCATGTCAAAAGCCTACGCTTGTTTAATATAAAAGAATTGATTGTAATTTGTTTGATACAATCCGCATTCGATCGTCAATCTTCTTATTCTGCTTTTATTTAATAAGTTTTTGAGCTTTCTTTTCTTCGCTCGTTATTAATAAAAGCAATAATTGCGGAAAAAAGCAAAAGTGAAATTAATCAAATCTCGCATAGCAAGCCGCAGCGCGATCGCGAGGAAACGCTTTTCTCCTCCTAAACTTCATTTATTACTTCAAAGATTGTGTTTACAAACAATTTAAAAGCGAGTTTTTAATATTCATCTTGTTTTCATCCTCTTTGCACCAACGAAAGCTTCCAAACAATTGAAATACGAGCAAATTCACTTTTTTTAACCCATTTACTCAATTGCAGTCGAATCAATCGCTGTGAAAGTGAAACTCGACAAAGCTTTACATGTCTAAATATCTGCGCTCTTTTTTCTTATTTTCACCATCGAATTTCCAACTTTTTGTTGTTAGAATGCATTAACATAGAAAGAAGAAAAAACGCAATTTAATTGCTTGATGGAAACAAGCGCAAATAGCAATTTTCAGATGCATTCTTTCCTTCCTTCTCATATTAAAGCGCAGCACTGAGCAAAATGAAATAGGCGCCACACGTAATTTCCTCTTTTCTGGTACGCAACGTCGCGTTTTTTACCTTAAATTACCGCAGATTTAACTCTATTTGTTAAAGCTCTTTTTTTCTACCCATCGCACGAACGAAGATGAAAACATTTCGCGTCGTATTTGCTCGTGAATTATTTCTTTTCACTGCGAACAGCGCACCAGGCGAAACATGCATAAATACGAGCCGCGAAACAAGCTTCTTCCTTCAACTCGATTTGTTTGCTTTTCTCACGCGGTGTCCCGAAACGAGCTCATTGCCAAAAAATTTTTTGCTATTGCTTTTCAATGCATAAAATAAATAGAAACTCTTCGATGGGCGGAAAATGAACTTCGCTTTTCAGCGAAAAGTAAGTTCATTTCAAAATTAAATTTCATTTCATGCAAATTCAGCTCAAATATTCTTTTTTCCATGCCACAAACTGTTTCCGTTTACTCTTACCATCTATCCGATTTCTTTCTTGATCATGCGAGTTAATATAAACTCGCAAATTTTTTTTTCAAACCATTTTTAGCATCAATAAAAATCAATTTTTATTTTTTAACTTTGTATATCGTCTTTGAATAAATTCTAGTTTAAATATCAAAAGTAGTTATGTGATATGAAAAATATTGGAAAAAATTCAATTTTAAAAATCGATAGCTCAGAAAAAAAAAATCAAAAAGCACTGTACAGGATAGGCGCTTACCCTTGGATTACTTTTAAAATTTATTTAACAAAAATTAATTAAATCATTGGCTTTAGACTTAAATAATGTGTTGCTTTGTGTTTAAATAATTTAATTATTTTATACAAATTAAAATCAATTTTCTTTCTCAATTTATAATGTTGACTTGAAGTTTTTTAGCATTCAACAAAATTAAAATATTTTGTTTTTTATTTATTTGATTTATAAACTTTTAATTATTTTTTAATCACTACCAGTCTTAATTTGCTATTGTTTAGAAGTTCATTCGAAAAATGTCCTATTCGTTGAATTCCTATTTGTTGAATTAATCATTAGTCAAATACTAAAAACGAAAAGCTTGCTTATTGAATTACCTAGAGCACAATCATAACCAAATTTATTAAAATACCAAAATTAGAGAGATAAGATTGTATCTCTTATGCTGAATTCAATATTGAAATGAAGTTTAATCGAAAATCTTTCAAAATCAATACAATTTACAATTGATTTGGAAGACTAAAATGAAGAGAATAAGATGAAACAATAATTTTTCGTTTGAAAAACTAGCGGCACTTGAAAATTAAATGAATGAGTATCATATATCATACGATGATAATTTGCTTTTTTGTGAAGATTATGATAATTTGAGGAAGAAAAAAGTGAAAGTAGCGATAGAAAAACAAAAATGACTCAGAAGTAATAGAACTAGACCAGAACAATGAGAGAAAAGCTATCAACTTAATTGGAATAATGTTTCGAAAGCATTCAATGACAAAAAATATGCATCCGAAGCTGGTGATGATGATAAAGTTTCTTAGTGGTCTTAATGTTTGATTAAATTTTTAGCTCAATTGTTTTTTTTTCTTGCTTGATCAATTTTTAATAATCGAACAAAGTCTCTCGGTTTTATACTGAACACTCTGTATCATGTATAATGATATTTTATTTAATTATTTATCGATCTTTACATTCTATTTCATTTAAAATTTCATCGAATTGAACATATAATAAAAGGTAAAGAAAATTTTTCCAAGCCTCATTTGACAAAAATTTTATCATTTTTCGCTGATCGAATCAAAATTTCTTCACTTGCTGATGAAGCATAAGATTTTCATGAAAAAAAGGCTAAATTTAGCATCCATTCAGCGAAATGTTTTGAAAATAATTTAGAAGTTAAAAAATTGGTGCCGTTTAACTAGCTTATCTGTAAAAAATTGATTGAAATTTTTAGGTTTTGAATAGAAACGAAATTTGTCGCAAACTGAATTCAAGAAATGAACTTGATTCAATAAATTATTCCTATCAAGCGAAAAAGAATCTCGTTTCCCCCCCAATGATTCATTCAGAGAAGTAGTTTTTTGTGGACAGAAGAGTACACTAGTGGCAATAATAATATATTATTTTATGCATTGAAAATTCATGTTTTAAATAGAAAGAGAGCATAATTGATGTGGCCACAAGTTCAAATGTGTATATAATCAAATGCATCTCAAATATAAGTTGAAGAACTGAATCATAAATATGAACTGTTCTTGAAAAAAGAATTCTTTTGAGGCATGTGTTTTATTTAATATTCATTTATTCATTTCATACATTCATTCAGCTTTGTATGTGTTAACAATGACTTCATTTTGTTAATTCAAATTAAATAGAGCCTACGATTTGCGTGCCAATTTTCGTGTTTATTTTTAAAATTTGCCTCAATGTTTGGAAAGCAAAATTGCAGCATTTTCGCAGTAATTATTTTGCATGTTTTACCGTGATGTGAGCATTCAACTGCTAAAGTGTTCTGCAGCGACGACGTGCACGATAAAGTTTCAAAAGAAGCTAAATTTAAGCAAACAATGAAAGAATATTATCATTCTCAGAAGTATTTTGTGTTTAAATTAGGTGAATCGATTTTAAATAAAGTATTTAAAATTAGAGCTCAATCAATCCTTCAATTATACACTTTAGTGTAAGCGGACATGTGGGAAAAGCGTTTGTATTTCGGTTAGCATTGCTTACGATTAAATACAACAAATACAGTTATGCATATTTCGCTAGAGATAAAAGCTGAATTTTTCATAAGCAGAATATTTTCAAGCTCATTGTAATTACAGCTCGTTTTCAAAATGGAATCTAACAAAAACTTGGTCACTAGCTACACTCAAATCGTTTGCCTGCGATAAACTTTCACTTCACAAATAAATTTTATTTTATCAAAATGTTTTGCTTTAATCTCTCTATTTAATCGTTGCCAAGCAAACGGTCAAAATTTCTGTACTCGAAAGAACGCTAAATAACTGGTCGTTTGACTTTCAGAAGCGTTTCTGTATTTTGATGTTAGCAATGTAAAGCCGAAATACAAATGCTTTTCTTACGTGCCCGCCGAAATTGAAGAATTCTTTTTGACGGTAAGTGTAAACTTATTGCTGTGCAGTGATTGAGTCCCTTTTGCTGCTGCTTCCGTTCGACTGATTTGTGACACAAGTTTTAAGTAGCTTTCAATTATTAAAATCAAATTAGTTAAACGCGCGTCTTATGTGTTTCAAACAAAGTCAATATTCCCGTATGAGCATTGATAGTTTCCAAAAATTTAATATTAGCTCTAGAGAATTATTGAAATTCTCAACTCATTAAAAACAATAGCGGCGATAAATTTGCTTAAACCAAAGTTTTCACCAGCAGGCTTTACATAGAATGTATTGAGAAAATTTTATTAAAATTTTGAGCCTTATACGGATGTAAAACTTTGCTTCCTTTTCAGCTCTACTTTTAATTTTTTCTCTTTTTAAAAATGAAAAATACATCACTACGTTTCAGAGTATTATTTGCATATTATTTAGGTTTTTACTTATGTTAATTGGTCTCCAAAAATGGCCAAAAAATTTCTATAAAAAAATTTGATCGCTTGCTTTTTTGATTAAACTCACTGCACATTATAAAGCGTAACATATTCACGTATTTAAATTATAAAAATCCAATTAAAAACCTTTTAAATAAGTAAAATCATAAACGTTTCACACAAATTGGCAACCTTTAGTTCCTATGTGCTAAAGTGCCTTAGCTTATGTCACTGGAAATTCGCAAAAAGCATGTTTATTATTAATTTTGCTATGGATGTTTGTTTCCTAGAAACTAAAACTAGCGAAATGATAACAATTCAAATATTTAATAAAGTTAATGTAAAATGAATAATATCAAATGGTATTCATAACTTATTGTTGTTAGTTGCTTTTTAATGAGACGCGAATATTTTGTATTAGGTTGGCAACTAAGTTCCCGCCGTTT
>NCKU01000201.1:16526-54490 GCA_003675995.1 Dinothrombium tinctorium
AAAACGGCGGGAACTTAGTTGCCAACCCAATATAATTAAGTTGCAAAGCTATTAAAACAAAAAGAAAAATTCATCAAATTTATTTCGATATTTGCTCATAGATTTCGTAATTTTGAGCTCAACTTGTATTAAAATTAATTTTCTTTAATTAAAAAGGTGAAGCAAAAAAATTCACTTGCAATTTGCAACAATTTTATTATTCCTGTTTTATCAAAAAAAAAAAACTTTCTAGAGCAGCAAAACTATAAAAGCCGATTTAAATTTTTGTAAAAATATTTCATCTCAAATAATAGCTATTGTTCCATTATAGTTTATATGGTAATGTTAGTTGAGAAAAAAAGTCAAAATTTGAATTGTTTGAAATTTAAATTTTTCTAATCTAGCCGATGACAAGATCTATTTTCGGTTCAACTCTTTTTTAATTGAGACTGTGATTAATAAAATGCATTTTATAAAATGCTCGACTGCGAAGTATAATTTTGCTACTAATAATATGTAAATTGTACGCAAATGAGCGTTGTTAAAATTGTTTGAATCGAGTTAAAAACAATGAAAGAAGATCAGAATCGAGCGAGTGAAAGTACAAAATCGCTGTTCAAGAGAGTATAATAGTACCAAATTATAATCACAAGCGGTAGTAATTGAAGCGATATACACAAATCCAATTCGATTGCAAAATGATTTTTTTGTGGAAAGAAATTGCGATAAAATCCTTTAATCTTACACGTTGCTGTGTAATTGCGATTTCTGCGTAAGTGAAGTAAAGAAAGAGAGAAAAAGTTATTTTTGTGTATAAGAAAAGCATTTAAATTAATGATTGCATCATTTATTTACATTTAAGCGTGAAATAAATGATTTTCTTCATTATTTAGAGATGGAATCAAACACAAAATTGTTCAATTGTTAAGCTCGCTAACGCTGAACGTTTGTTTCGCTTTTTTTTTACTCTCCAGCTTTAGTTTATGAATTGAACAAAGTTTTGTCTCGCTTCTCACTCGAGCTTTTTTCATTTGGGCGGTCAATGAACATTTCGCTTAATTTTGCTTATAATCAAGCGTTAAAACTAATGTCATATGCTCGATTGAAGCGAGCAGGTGAAATTCTCGATTCGAATGTGGTTTGAACGAAGTAGCAAATTTTGCAAGTCACTTTGCAAGCTTTAAATGCAAATTCGACTCGGGCCTTCGCTCTGATCTCGTCTATCGTGAAAAGAAATTAAGTTTTTGAATTGAACAATGAGAGTAAGTTGTGAAATAGCTTGACCGAAGAAAATTGGAGCGAATTGCTTATTTGCGAGCTGCTTGTTTACAGTTATTGCCACTTTACTATTGATTACCGCAATTGCAGCGAATAGAGAAAGAGAGAGAGAAAGCTTTTATCGTTCGGCAAACGAAATTATGTCAAAGATTTGCTGTTTTCGCCGCTTTATGTGGTAACGAATATTGAACAGACGCCGCAAATAATTATTTCGTTTCATTGCCGCTCGTCTTTATTGTGTAATTGCATTCAATGCGTTCGAAGCAATCGGCTTATTCACAATGATTTCAGGCATTTAGTCGATTCAAACGGCGAGAATTGAAAGCGCGATTCGCGAAAATGTAAAATGCGAGCTCGCAATTATAGGTCCGCAGTTAATGCAGCGCATCTCATTGCATCTCATTGTCAGCTATTGTGTTTCTTTGTTTTTCGCACTTAATTGCATGTCGCGAACGCATAGCTTCAAAGCTGCAAAAACTGACCAATTTTATGTTCGCCTTCGACTGCGGCCTCACTTCCCATCGTTTCGCCGCTCTTTTTGCTGACTTCGCATTCAAATGGCGTCAATTTGCATTTACTTAAATACAAAAGTGCATTCGCTTCAATATTCACTTATGATCACCGAATTCGTTTAGCGCAACCAATAGCTTACTCAGCTACCTTGTAGAACTTTTCTGCTTCGCTTTATGCATTTTTGCTTGCTCGCTGCACTCAAATACGTGGCTTCTGCAATTGCAAATTGCCGTTGTTCGCTCCCTTTCTTATTTTCACATTCAAATTGCATTGCTTTCAAATGAAGATCGAGGAGATGAACATGTTTTCGTCCTTTTTGTTATGCTTTTCTTGCGTTTTACGCTGTTTATCGTTGTTTTTATTTCGAGTAAATTTTGAATGTTTTCAAGCTTAAGACCAAGTAGCTCGGTGTAGCTTTCATTTGTTTTTTATCGCACAGCGATGAACACATTTTTAAAATCGTAAAAATTCTAAATAAATAATCAACTTGAAACTGAATGTGAATTCAATCTTTATTCTAGAAGTGTAGTTACGTTTGAGCATAGTGAGAATTGGCAAAGTGAATCGTTGAAAGAGAAACGCACAAGCACTTTCAAAAGCCGCAATTTAATTTTTCGAAAAGCATTGTAATCAATTTTGAAGCGGCGCAAAATACAATAAACAGTTTGCGCTCACCTGTATACTTAATTCATTCACGTTTTGTGTGGTGTGTGCTTTTCGAGCATGGTGACAGTGGAGAAAAAAAACGTGAAAATTATAATTTACGTATGAATACTTGACATTGAACGGCTTTTGTTTCGAAGGCACACGAGGCGCAAAACGCTGAGATGAAAGTTTTTTTCAAAGCGTCTATTAGCAGTGCGAGGCATTCATTTTTTTCGTTGCACGAAAACAAGCGAGCGATCGCTTCGAAGCTTCCACTCTCTCAGTCGGTGTACACAAAATTTCAAAACGAAACTCTGTGACAATGCAGCTGTAAATAAAGTAGACGTATTTTAGCGGAATATTGGGCAAATAACAACGACAATGTAGCAATTGCAATTTTTCTCTCTTTTTGGCAACGTAACAATGTTTACCGACCGAATCGATGCTTAATGATTGGTTCAACGCGTTTTTCTTTCATTAAATGAAAGTGATTCAACCGCGCTCGATTTGAGAAATGGAGTGCAAGTAAGTTTGCTTGTGTTTTATTTTGCTCGCAAAACTTTTCTATTTATTTATTTAAATTCTTAATCGAATGCTTTTCAATTATGGAAAGAGCTGCTTTCGAATTCCGAACGCAAAAAGCAAATGGAAGAGAGAAAACCGAATTGGTATACGCGTATTAACCTAACACAAAGTTAAAGTTTAAATCGCTTTTCTAATTAACAAACGCATCTTCGATGAAAGCCCGAAACGAGTGTCTATGTACCGTTTTCGATCGCTACGGCTCGCAAACTTTGCTTTTGCAAATTTTTAGTGCGAAACGAGAGCTTTTTAAATTTGATACCCTGTGTGTGCTCGCATTAACCGCATGTCAAGCATATTCATAGTTTGAGAGACACTTTTCTAATTATAAATGAAGCCATTCGTTCGTCGTTATGTCAGAACATATTTTATAGCGAAAACAGTTTTTACGGTTTCGTTCGATTAAAAAGGCGGCTGACATCTTAAAATGCAAACATTTTTCGAAACGCTTTTCGCGTTTTTAAAAAAATTTGCAAACTTTTGCAAAAAACGCTTTTTCAATTATAATTTGCTGCTTTTTGAAAGTCGGCTTTCAAAATTCATACTTTTTCGAGCGAGTAATGTTTATGCAGTTTTACATTAAATAGATGAAATTTGGCTCACAATCATAAGTTAAATTGAGCCAAAGTGAAAAGTTTTTGGTGACAAAAAATGTTTTCAACTATTTAATTGCTCGCTTCAATTTTCACTTAACACTATTAAATTGACTTGGAGAGCTTAAAACCTTTTGGTTTCTCTTCAATTTTATTTGCGCTGATTTTGAATTCTACTGTTTTCGTCGCTTGAAAATTCAGTCTACCTAAGCACATATTTTTGGCATTGATGAACCAAAGTTTTTCTCGTTAAACAAGCTCTTCGTATTTCAAACTTTACAGCTAAATTCACTGTTGATTTTATTTAATATTTTCTAATTAGTTTTCTTTGAATTTTGTTTTACTTCTGTCAACAGAACACTTAAAAGCCTATTGGCCAGTAGACAACAACTCTTACGCAACTTAATGTAGCAATTATCGTCAGCTTATGCAGTAAATGCGAAAAAATTGTCAACATTCGTGTTAGAGCTCTATTAAAATAGTAAAGTTTATGCATAGAGTGAACGGAAAGTTTCGATTGGGATGGGCTTAAAAACGCCCATTTGAAATTTCTGTCCACTTCGTATTCAAAAGACTAGCAGCAATGTGATCCGAATTTCGCAAGAGCGAAAAAATATTTGCTTGAAATATGTGATTTATATTTTAAATGGTGGATGATTTTCACAAATAAAGCAAAATATAAAAGTGAATTCGATTGCGACGAACACTATGAAAAAAAGATGAATGAATACGATTTTCGATCATGTTTTTTTATGACGCCCGCATTGACAGAATGTTTTCAAATTGAAATATCGATCTTAGCGAAATCTAAAAGTTTATTTGATTGTTTACTTTATCTAAATACTTGTGTTTGTATATAGTACCGAAACAGCCACAAAATCTATCCTTTGTTGCATGCTAAGTGTATGGAATACGTTTTTCATGTTTTTTTTTGCCTCTTTAAATCAACAAGTGAGAATTAAGTTAAGCTTAAATTACACACGCCTTCTTATGCAATTTTGTGCAAAACAAACAAATCGCAGTGGTAATATTAATTTTTAGGTTTGCTGGCGAATATTTTATTCGATCGAATCGATAAACAGCGAGTGAAAATGAATGAAACCGAAATCGTTAAACGTTTTTCTTTTTCATCGCAATTATCGATAAACTGTTGCAAAAGCTGCTTTTACAGGGCCAGAGAAAAGATGTGCAAGCTTTAACATTATTTTTTGCACCCTAAAATGTCGCATATAACGCGCGCATTATTTGAAGTTATTTTATTGAGAAAATTAAGAATGCGCGTTATACGAGGAAAAAATTGCATTTGTAAAAAATATTGATGCGCATTATATGCGAGATTTTAAGGTATTTCATCTTTTGTAAAAACCGTATTCAGCTTCATTCAAATTAGTTGAGTGCTGCTCAAAACTAATCTTTTTTTAGAGTATTTTTGCCGATGAGATAGCCAATTGATATGAACGAATCGTTAAATTACTTTTACTCGAAGAAACCTAATTACTAGACGATTAATTTATAATAATTATTGTTTTGACAAAACTAAAGTAACAAAGATATTGAATAACACTGTAGTCATGTTCATAAAAGGCTTTTAAAGCCAAATTTTCTATTTATAATCACTAGCGACAGGAATTTTATGTGATCGCTTTATCTAGTAAAGCTTTTTGAGAAAAAAAGCCATCGAGAAAATTAAAAGAATTTGTCTATAGTTTAATTTAGAAATTGTTGACGAAAATCTTTTTTTAATTATTGTGGGATTACTATAAATCTTTTCAAGAAGCAAGGTGATAGAAATTGAAAAGGAAAGAAGCATAAAAAAGTAGAGGTTTGTCACAAAAAAACGAATTATCAAGAGTCGCTAAAGAAAAGTTGGTCAGCTCATTAGAAAAAAATTCTTCTTACAAATCTGTTACTTTACCTCAAGATTTTGATATGAGAAAAATTTTGAAATATGCGCCTTTAACCACAGTTGCTGTTGAACAATAGTCGCCGTAATCAAAGAGAAGAAAGCATCGAAAAGCTTTTATTTGTTAATTTTAACTCATTTTTTGCTGTCAAAGGATAGTGAAATTATGCAATTTGATTGAGAAAAAATTGATTTTTGAGGAACATGACATTGGGAATGTTATCATCAAATATTTTTAGATCTTTAGATTTTTATCTAGCTATTGCACGGTAGAGCGCAATGCTTTTTCATTTGAAATTTTTATGGAACGTGTAAAACAATTTCATAATTGTTTTATACATTTCAATCATGTCAATTTATAAGTGTGAATTCTAAAAATTTTTCCATCCGTACTCTACTGATAATAAAATTTCAATAACTTTCTAATGAAAATTATTATACACTATGATAATAAAAAATCATTTGAAAAGGTTTCGCATCTTTTCTCCCTCTCACTGAAAACTGAAAAATTCATTTGCGTTTGATGCTAACCTGAATACGGAGCTCTGAGTTGAAGCATAGTTCAAAACGCTAATCACAATTAGACGTAGGTCAGTAGAAATGTCAGGACCGTGTAAAAAACAATTGCCTCAACCGTTAGTTGAATGAGTGAAGTGAGCAGGTGTTTTACATTCTATTGTTTGCTTTACAGCTGCAAAACCGATGCACAACACAAGTTAATAAGTGTAAATTGCAATTTGCGATCGAAAAAAGTTTAAAACGCTTGACTGGAGTCGAGACGCAAAAAAGCGATTTTCACATTGAAACGCAAAATAATAAATAAAAAAGCATTTAACATGTTCTTCTCTTTCTTTATGATTTTCAGAATGCAACACTCGTCTATTATTTTCATTCGCGCGAATTAAACGCTTTAATTACAACTTTCACAAGCGTTTTACAAATGACAAAAGTTTTCGCTTTCAAATTTTCATCTTTTCAAATTCTATTTTCTTCAGACTTTCTCGCAATTTAAAATTGTGCTACACTTAATTTCACGCATTTTGCTTTGTAGGATGCGGGAAAATGAAAAACATTTCTAAATAATGTTCGGACTGTAAATACGTGCGTTCAAATTTTGCATGTGCCTTAACGAAAAAAAAGAAGCAAAAGTTAATGATACGCTTAATTACTGCGACTGTATTTTGAACGTCGCAATGGCGGAAAAACGAAACTAAGCACTTAATGCGTCTTAATTTAACAAGTTCTTAATTGTGTGTTCTTCCAATTGCGCTCATTTTACAACTGTGTTACGTAGTATTCATCGCACAAGTTTGCGCGCAAAATCTTGGGGTACAAAATAGAAAATAATTTGCAATTGTTGTCAGAAAATATTCTCAATTCATTCGTTTTTGTAGTTTTATTCAGAATTTTTTTCTTTGCGAATTTTCGCTTTTCGTTTAAAGATAAATGAAATTTTTTGCAAAATTCAGAATTCGCTTTTTTCATTTTTCGCTGCTCAGTTTCCGTAACTTTTTCTTTAATTTCTTCGTCTTCATCTTGCGAACTTTGCGAGCTTTTCATTCCATTTCATTTTCATTTTTGAATCAAACTCACTTTTTAGCCTTTTTTCGCATTTTTTCGAGTGAAAGAAATTTTTATTTTCGCTTTCAATCGACCGCTCCTCAGGAAAAAACAGTTCGCAACGATAACAGCGTCGTATTTTCATCTCGTTTTCGCTATTCAAAACGCTGATTGCTAAACTTTGTTTTGCGCCGTAATCAACCGTTTTTCAATCGATTCTTACGAGTGGCCTTTTCAGTTTAATGTCACAAAAAAATTCGGCAAAAAGTTGTATGATTTTGATGTTTGAAACTTAATTCTTTTCGGCGAATAAATCAAATACAAAACTGATTTTATATCTTCTCTTTGCGAACTCTGATTTAGGATTATTTTCTCCAAAACTGTTTTTATCTTCTTTTTAACGAATGCGCTTTTTGTTTTATTGATCTCTTAAGTCACTTCCCGAGAATCTTAAAGTTTCTTTTACATTTAAACACTTGTTTACGAAATTCTCTCCCAATTCGTTGTGAATGTTGTTGCTCGCGTGTTTGAGTTTGAAAGAAAAAAAAATTGATTGCAATGTTAAAGATTTTATTTCGACTAATATCGTCGGTGATTTTTGCTAGTAAATCACACAAGTTTCGCTCAATTTTTCATTCGTCGCAAAAGAAAAATGATCATTGCGATTTTATTGCAAAGAGCGAAATTCAATTAAATGCTCATTTGTAATTTATATTCGCCCACGGAAAAAGATGAAAAAAAATCTTTAGAGCAAATTATGGATTGTTAACAATTCGATTTGTTTTTAAATTGATTATAAAAAAGAAAATAAGACGATCAACATTCGTAGAAACATTGTCGGTATCCATCTCTAAAAAAGCATTAGTTTAGCAATGGATATATGACTACAATCAAACTTTGTAAATAAATGAGTGGGGACATTAAAAGTGGTTTTTATAATTACTTTATAAAAATTTATTTTCTACAAGTATATTAAAAAAATCGCAAATTGAACTTTACTTCATTAAAAAGGTTTTTTAATCACTTTCACTAATGACATCCTTAAGATGGTTTATTTTGTTTAACTTGGCTTTGTTGATCATCATTCATCGTGGGTGTTATAAAAAATTATTAATTTAAAATGTTAAAGTTAATGTTACAGAGCACAGCTATATAATAGTTTTTGACAATAAAGTTTTTCAAATTCAATTTTGATTAAATATTTTACTTATTTTGATTAATTTTCGTTAAGTGATATTAAAAAGAATTTTTATATTAAAAAATCGGAAAAATCTTGGAAAATTATTCATCTTATCCACTTACATCTTGACCATTTGATTTTTTTTATTTTAAAAATGTTTAAAGTTTTTTTCTTCTAAAAAATCAAAGTAAATCTCGCTTTCATAGTTTTGTCATCGTTTTTCAATTCTCAATTATTTAGATTCAAAACTTATAAAAAATTAAAAACATAAATCATTGAATAAACGATATATGACTTCTTCTAAGTATTAAAATTAAAGAAATTAGAGTTTGTTTAAGCTTTGGCCCGTTATCGGTCGTATTTTCCAAATGCATCATTTTGACAGTGTTAAGTATTAAATTGTTTCAAATAGGAAACTGTAATGTGCCTATGAAATGCGATTTTGATCTTCACTTCGCTTTATTTTTGAAAGCAAGTGCTCTTGCTTTGTTTGTTTTGTTTTCGTGAAAATTAGCTCACTATGCAGATAATAAATAAATAATTTAAAAATTTTTAAAGTTATAAATAAATGAAAATGAAAATTTATTGCTTAATTTCGGTGCAGAATGCATGTGAGCGTGATTGCAAAAGAGGATTTAGTAAATTTTATGAGCTTTAAAGTTTTTTGTTTATATTGATGTTGAATTTCCTTAATTGACTTAAAAATTTGCCTCTTTTTTGATGCAATCAATACTAAATATGAAAAATGTTTTTATTTTAACCTTAATACATAAAAGCAAATTCATCACTCGAATCATTGCTGTACAGCGTTCCACATGCAGCTCTTATATTCATAATGTCTCACTTCCACTTTCGCTTTACTCTCTTCTGCTCATATCTCACAATCTTTTCTTTTTTGCTTAGATCATTTGAGAGACGTTAGTCGAGAAGAAAAGAGCGACAAGAGAGGATAGAGTGAGTGAAGAGTGTAGAGGAGAAGCGAGCGAGAAACAAGGAAAATTACGCCAGTTTCTGGTTTAGACATGGATGGATGGCAAATGAAGCATTATTCGAAGAGGCTGTAACTGCGCCTAATTAAATTGGTGAGTTATAAACAGTGACAAATGATGCTGTAATTATGCTGATGCAAAATAGTTTCACTCTCAAACCCGTTTTCGCTGCACTCGCATCGTGTCTGCATTCATTTCGCGTACACGTAATTTCTATAATGCGCTTTTATGGTGCACTGTATACGCTTCATGTTTAATATCTGTGCACATAATTTATCTTTTTTAAAGCGTGTCTCGTTTGACACTTGACTTTTTCATTTCGATTATCGCTCAGCATTTTCGAAGCGTTCCGAACATCGAGATTTCAAACTCAAAAGTGCGCTTCGATCGCTTCGCAATTTTCTCAATTCGAAAATATTTTTTACGATTTACTTCGCTTCATTTACCTGTTTGAAAGAAGCAAAGAAAAAACGCCTCTTTTCTCATTCAAATCGCTTTCAAACACTTTCGCTATTTCGCGAACTCGGCGCGACTCACGCGTAGCGAACTTCGAGCGAACGTCATGCAAAGAAGTGTCATTTCAGGGGTTTGCACGGCGCTTTAATTTCAAGCCTAACAGTGAAAGCGCTCATTGCACGATTTTCGCACTCATTCATTATCTTCTTCATTTTTATTTATGAAACTCGAAGCGCAACACTCGCTTTCTTTCATTCGGACTTTCGAACCGATTACATTAAAAGCGATTCTAATTACAGTGTGGGTGTTTAAATGTCAACATTTGCGCTTCGTTTTTGTTTAATACGTTTAAGTGCTTTTGTTGTGTCAATATTTATTTTTATTATGTCACTCAAATTTGCAAAAACAACGCCGTGTCGCACACACTTCGCATTATCGAGCATTCGCAATAAACATTGTTGAAAATCTCATCGGCTTCGCATCTATTTTTTAAACAAACTTTTCGTCTTTTCTTCACTACTTTTACACCGTTTATTAGCCAAACATTTCAAATCAGAATAAAACGAAAATTTTTCAAAATGGACAAAAGTTCAACGCATGAAAAACTGAATCAACCCTAAAGTCGTCAACAAAAGCAGCTATCTCAGAGTATATCTTTCGCATATATCGTATAAATTACGCTTTTCACAAAGGAATAGATGCGTCAATTCCTTGTCTTCCCTCCTGTGGGTACTGAAAGGGCTTCGGTTATTTCTTGCTTAAGTTCTAAATAGAGAGCGTTCCTATGGAGAGTGTGTCGCTGACGGACCCAAGGGAAATCAATGAGCAATTCTTTTAGTTTGGACGCCTAGCAAAAAAAAAAGTTTCCCAGTTTTTAACCCGCGACCAAAACTTAGATCGACGCCACTTTTTCTGCTCTCGCTTTCTCATTTCAGTAGCAGATAGACTAGTGAAATGTTTTAATGATTATCTGCTTGTTTACATTATCTACTTTAAATTCTAATTTATTTAAAACGCATTTATTTTTGCTGAATGAGTTGTTTTAAGTCGATGTCGGTGTGTGTTATGATTTGAAATCGCTTTAAAAAATTTTACAAGTTTTATGGAAATGTTCGAAATGAAGAATGTGAACCAAGCTAATGATTTTTTAAACGTGACCATAGGATACAAATATGAAATTCATTACTTAAAGGCTCGTATAAAAATAATTTCGTTTAATCTTTTTTAAATTAGAAAATTCACGCGATTATCAAAATTAAGATTTGATTGACTACCACTGATAGCATTTGCTCGATTTGCTTTCTAAGATTCGGCAAAATTAATTTTAAGTTCACCATTTTTTAAATGCAAAAATTTGCAATTCAATGCGCATTACCAAAAACGCTTTGTTTAATTTCAAATTACACTCGTTTTATTAGCTTATTTAATCATCTGCAATAACAATTGCTTTCCTTTCTCGGCTTTCGAAAACGGAAACTTCTAAATCGCTATATCCGTGCACAGATTGCTGTACCATTTTTAAAAAATATCACATCGATTCAACGACTTATCCAATTTTATATCGCTTCATTTCTCGCCTACTTGATCGGGAATGTCCATTACCCCTGCTCTTTGATTATCCGCGCTTTGCTAGATTCGAGGCTTATCTTTCTGCGCAGATGAGCTTGAAATGCATTACAATTATCATTGTGAGTTTTGTGTGTTTGATTAAGAGCATTTGCCTAGCGTTTTTAAAAATTCAACTCGGCGCATTGTAAACAGCGAAACGCGCATCGAGGTTCAAAAGGTGCGCTCACAATTTTCAGAAGATTGCTTAATGCCATTATTTATAACAAACTTCACGCTTTTTAAGTTCATAAATTTGGTGTAATAGTTTTCCTTGTGCAGATACGCTGCAATTTGCTTCATGAGACGCTGAACGCAAATAAATTTTTCGCGCTGCAAAAAGAAGAAGAAAGAGATAAAAGTGAATTTATTTCGTGAATTTGCGAAAATTTAATAAAAAGCACTACGCTGGATCGAGGCATGAGTTGACATATTATTCGCGAAAGTGATCTGCTAGCCCAATGATTCTAATACGATTTAGAAGGGCGTTTGAATAAGTTTCGCGAATACGAGCGAATGAAAGAGGTGACTTGAAATGTGTTTGTACGTATTTCGACGCTGAACGTGTTGATGCAATCGATAAACAGCGATGAAATGAAGTGATAGCAAATAATTGATTAAAAGCTTAGCCTGCTTTTCGCGCTTTTCAAGTTAAGCCGAAAAAGTCAAATTCTTTGTTCAGCGTAAACTTGAAAGCAGCGCGAAACTAAACATTGCGAGCGTGAATGCGAATATCGTTGATATTAAATTGCTGTTCGCGACTCGGCGTGAATCGAAATGCTTTAGCGAAATATAAATTCAGCGTTTCGCTTTCGAAGTGAAAATGCAACAGATCATTTCGAGTTTTGCTTAGCGACGCTGCTGTGCATTGATTGAATTTGAACCAGTTGGCACTCAGCCCGTGTTAATTCAGTGATTAGATTAAGCGAAGAAAACGGTTTTCGTCGTGCAAGAGAAAGGATTAGTTTGACACAATTATTGAAGAGTGGTGTCTTCGCAGATCTCAGTCGCAATTAAGTTTGCTGCGAGAAGAGGACGCAACAGACTTTCTTTTCTTTTCCTTAATCCTCGTGCGGTTTCTTCCGCGCTCCGTTCGTTCGCCTCGTCTATTGTTTCGAAAGCAGAATAGGAAAGCGAAATCTAATAAATATTGCGATCGAAAACTAATTTCTTTTCGCTTTTTAATCAAATTACTCTTTAGTAATTAAACGTTTTTCTCTGCGATCATCGCTCGCCTCGCCTCGCTCTCAACGCTAAATATTTCATACACAATTCATAATTTTAGTGCGTTGTTACGCCTGTAATTATCACCTTAATTGAGTTTTTCGGCCGTAAATGCGTCTCGCGTTCGAAAATAAACGAACATGTTTTTCTTCTTCGTATAGATGCGCTTTTATTTAATTAACAGAGATAAAAACGTGACTTCTTTTTACCCATTGCGCTCACCTAATTGCAAATTAATCCGACGCTCGCCTCTAAACTGTTCTCGATTCAATTGAATCGCTTCAAGACATTATTTGTTTGCGCACTTAAATTGACTATTTTCTTGCTTCCTTCGCTTCTCTCGACTCGACCATGTCCAATTCTCGTCCATCATTTCTTCCTTTTCTCTTAGCTTCCATTTCCAACCTCGATTCGTCTCGTTCAAACGCTTGGAATGTAAAATTTTTCTCGTACGAATCGACGCTCTTCATTTCTGCCTATTTACATTTTCGTTCAACTCCGTCTTTTTCACTTTGTCAAACTCATTTTTTGCCTTATTTCTTCGTCGAAAATGATAAACGTTGTTTTCGAAAATGATTTTTGCTTTCTTCACACGAAATTGATTTCATTTCGCTTTATTTTTTGAGCACCGCTATTTGCGAATAAATTTTTAGCGAACAAACACGAAAACAGCGAACGACGAGAGATTTGAAGCGAAGTGTTTTGGTATAATAGAAAAATCTATAAAATTTGTTGCGTATCACTTCCTCCGCTCCTCTTCTTCCCGTTCGCTCTGTGATTCTATGATAAAATAAAATTTTCGAAACTGCGGTCACATTAACTTTTCACCAATCGCCTTATGCCACTGCGTTAATTAACAAAATTCGTTATCAATTGAGATAAGTTAATAAACGCTTTTGGCGCATATGGGCACAACGTGCTTTCAAATACTTTTTCCTATCGAAGAAAATTTTTTCAAACTTCAAAGCACACAGTTTACTAACACTTATCGATTTTTTTCATCATCTTTTTCTAAACTGTGTCCACGCTTCTTCTGCCCACATTTATTTTTAAAATACAAATCAATTGCGTTTCTGCGAAACGAGCGGCTTTTTAATGTGCATCGGTTAACTCGCAATGAAAATCACTTGTTTCAAATCAGCGGAAAAAATCGCTTTTATCGAATGCATGCACCGCTGTTGGTATTTAAAAAAGATTTATCATCGAAGAGAAGAAATGCTGAAATGATGAAATAAAAGAAGAAATCGAATTTTTATTTTTATTTTTAACTGCAGCGAATCGACTCTGAATCGAGCGACTGAATGAGCGATGGAAGTGTGTTATTATAATTATTTTCGAACTGAAAGAATGTTTTGCTTTGTTTTTGAACTGAAAAGATGAAGAAAAAACGAAAATAGAAAAAGCAAACGCCCATTAATCGCAATTATTTTACCTCTTGTCTTCGTATAAAACCAGAAAAAAAATTGGATTCACTTAAGGGTGGAGCAGCGTTCTGAAATGTTGATTCTCTTATGCAAAGGCATCGCATAACCCTACAAAACACAACCACTGTGCACTGAACGGCTCTCTCGCTCTCTTGTTCTTCTAGATCAATTCTACACGTTACATATTCATTAAACAAAGATTGCTGCTTCAGCATTTTCGCCTAAGCATCAGTTTGAACATCCCTCTTTGCGATCGAAAAAGTGATGTTCAAATTAATTAAAACGACCTAAAGCGAAATCTTCTTGTTTCGAGCAATAGCAAACAAAAGCGTGAAAAGGTATGAAATCTCAATCATTTTTCGTCTTTGAGGCGAAGAACTTCGATTTCAGATCGCATCATTTTTTTTTTTTTTTGCGAGCAACAAAAGCAGAAAGAAAGCTCATAAATTTAATTTCAGCTCGGTTTTATCATTTCCTTCGCTTTTTCTGAAAACAGATTTTTAAAAGCCGCTTTTCTTATCTAAAATTAACTGCGAAAAGAAAATTATTGATTATTGTTTCTTGAACTTTGTCTCCGTGTTAGAAGCGAGCACACAGCGCTTTTTACTCCTCTGCAAAGCTTTTTTCTCTTATTTCAACTCAAGTTTGAATTAATGGCGTTCTTCTAGATCATAAATATTTGAGAAGCAAACGAAGCGAAAGGTTCTCGCCTCTCGGTTCGCCAAAAGCTGGGCGACGCTTTTTGTGTTCTTCGCTCGTCGATTGTGCCCAACGATGCCGCCACGCCATTCGTGTGCTTAATTTTGAATCGTCGAATGTACAATCCGAGTGCATATTGAAAAGAGCGAATTGTGCTCGTGTTTGTTTCTTCAATAAGACATAAACACAGAGAGAGTAAAAAAGGCGAAATTATTCATTGATCGCGCTTTGCGTTTGCTTTTATTTTCTTTTTCCGGAGCGAAGAAAATGAAAGCAAACTGTTTCGCGATTGCTTTCTTGCGAGCGAAACCAATTTCACTTCAATCAATTTCAGTCGATTCGCCGTCTCGATTTTACATTGCAAAAAAGATTTCACAATAAACTGCTTTGAATACATAATAATTGAAAAAAGCATATTTTCGTTTATGTTTTCAATCGTTTTAAATGACAAATAACGCATTTAAATTTGCTCCAAGCTATTCAGCGATCAGCATAAATATTAACCACGAATTAGGCGTGTGAAATGTTTTTTGCTTCAACAGTTCCCAAAAGCTGCATAATTCTTAATTGTTTCGATATGAATGCAGCAAAGCGCAATGTAGTAAAAAACGTCTCACAATTTTGTCGTGCCACTTCTGAACCGCTCGACCAATTTTGTTTCGGCTTTGTTTCCAATCAAATTTCTTTTCAAATGCTACTTTGATTGGTGATCAATAAAGATTCGACATTTGTCCGAGAAAAATGAATTTTTAAGCTGAACAGCAAAGTGAAGTTCACGTAAATGTCATTTAAGCGGTTGCTTCAACCAACCCGAACGAAATTGGTTGAGGGATTAAGCAGTTAGTGCGTGAAAAAAATTTGTCAATACATTTCGATGCAAATTTAATTACACTGTGCTTTAGACCGTGTCACATCAAAATCGTTAACGAGCTTTGCTTGTTAAATTGTAATTGAGGCAGAAACATCTCGCAATCTGATAGCGATGTAGCACTTCATTTTAAAATTTGGTCAAGAAATGAACAAAAGCGATCGTTACCATTGCTGAGAGTCGGAAAAAAGCAGCAAAACAGTCGTGTTCGCGTTTCGAAATTAGAATGACAAGTGTGCGTTCGCTTTCTATCTTTGCCTCACGAAAAACACTCGACGTATAATTTTAAATTGAGCGCAATTTAAAATTGTTTGAAATAAACTTGTCGCTCTTCATGAGTGATTACACACACGCGTAGCGTTTTATACAACAATAAAGTGATAAATTAAGATACGTGTTTTGAATCTTAACTCGTTCAATTCACTTCTCCAACTCGCAGTTTTGCTTTACTTGCAATTTTAACAGCGGATGCTCGAGTTCAATGCGTGATTTATCATTTAAGTCGCGAATTTCTCTTACTCATTTCAATTCAAAAATATTTTCTATTTAAGACAAGTTTTAATCTCTCGACTGATTTCACAACGAATATTAATGATTGCATATCGAGTGCAGACCGACAGTTCGGAACCACTTTGATGAATCCGGCGAGATGTGCGCTATGATTCGATTGAGAGCGTTGCGCGAAATGAAAACCGAGAAAAATGTATTTTTCGTTTGTCTTTGTTGTTTCACGATTATAACCTAGTTACAAATTGCGAAAGTAAACCGCGCGCTAAACTGCAAAGGCAACCTTACGAATGCAATAAATTGCAACGTCGAATCGCTCGAACATTGAATTCGATAGCAGAGAAGTTCGTTTACGATCGCTTAGCAGAGAAAAATCGTGTGGAATGATGAAACAACCCGAAACCTTCTTTCTCTCTTCATTATCTTTGCGGCTTTATTTGATTAAACCGATCGTTTCGTCGTTTTCCGCTTATTATCGAAATTTACGAGCGAAGCTAATTTTTTAAAAGCTGAATATCAATCTTTTTGTCTCGACTCATTTGTTTCTAACGCTCTTCTCACGATTATTGTGAAGCAGCCCAACGTTTTTACATCTTTTAAGCAATTTCACTCGACGGCTCAAAAAATAAAAAATTTTCTAATTGCCGTAATTTGCCTCGATTTGAAAACAAATTTTTAACGCTCACTGTGAAACATACGCATTTACACGTTTCATAAATTTGCGAATAAAAATGTTCAGCTTCACTGTAAAAAATCTTCTATGAATCGCGTGTTTGTGTCAAATCCTTTTCGTACACAAAGACGTCAATTTATTGAAAAATTAATGTATCGCGTTTCACAGTTTGAAGCCAAATGAATTTTCAAAGCGATGTTTTCTTGCTCCGAATTCAAGCGCCTTGAAACGAATTTGTTTCAAATTGCGAAGAAAAAAATGCTCAAAAGTGGCTTTGAATGCAAAATTAATTACGTTTTCTGTCCGTGTTTAGCGTTCGTAAATAGTGGACACGTGTTTTACTCGATTACAGGCGAACGTCGAGTATTGCATTTTATGCAGGCGATCAATCACAGCGCTTTTTCGATATTAGCCCCCTTCTGTCTTCTCTCGCGATTTTGCGGGTCCTTTAGCTTTCATCGACTCACATTGTTTGTAGCGTTTTGAGTTAAATTTGAAGCAAAAGAAACACTTTTTCTGGTTAATCCATCAAATATCGCAAAGCTGGTGGTGATTGCGATATCCTCTCCTCTTTCTTCAGCTTCTTCCACAGCGTACGGGTGCCAAAAAACAGATGCAGACGCTATCGAAGATAGCCCGATAAAGATGGTTGTACACGACGATTAATGCGAATAATAAATTGCTTTTAATTTTGATGAAAATAGAGTTGAAAGGAGAGGCACATTCAATGCGATCTATTTTTGTTGCGCAATGTTGCCTATATTTGCTGATACATGAGGATAGCATTAATCATATTCAGTTAAGCGTAACGCGAAATAAAGGCAACGAAGGCACCTAAAATATTCTATTCGCTTCTGCTGTCACTGCGAACACTGCGAACATGAATTTAACTTCTCCACTCTTCCGCACCCCTCTCTCTCTCTCTCTTCTTTTTCGCTCAAAAGCCTAATCAATCTTAAAAACGAAACCAAAGTAAATCGGGGCCGCAGAATGTAAACACATGCAAATGCATCAACCGTGTACACTGTGTATTAGCAGTCGTTTTGTTTTACATAACTCTCGGCGACGTTTTCGACCTCAATTTCTCCTCCGCTGCATTAGCAATTGCTTCCTGCCCTTTTCCCGTTTTCTATCCATTTTTCGGTTAATATTTCGGATAATTACCGCTTATCACACACACACACAACATCGTACGCTCTCGTTGTATACGCCCGTATTTGTTCTCTTCTTCGCTCGACATTTTTCAATTTTAAGCATTTGCGTTCGACTCGTAAGCAGCGAATTTCAGAATTTTCTTCGCAAAGAAAAATCGCTTCTTTGACACAAAAGAAATCCAACACACACACGTTATCAAAAAAGGTTCGCTTTCGTTTTCAATTACAAATGTATCTTCTACTTTTCGATTAAAGCGAATCGCTCTCTTCCAAATACACCGTATCGACTCGGAAGCGAGCAGGAAAATGTGCGTCTTTTCGCCCTTTTACACCAAAACTTATCGAATCGCTATTTGCGTTCGTTTCTTTTACATTTTTTAAAGCATATCAATCACAAAAATATACTTTCGTTCGCTGCATTCATCAATATAATCAATTTGCGCCTTGCTTTAAGCATTGATTCTTCTCTCTCTCTCTCTCTCTCTCTCTCTCAACAACAAAAAAAAACTTGAAAATAAATCAAACATCGCACTTTCTCTACCTTCGATTTTTTTTTGTGATTGTATCGCTAACACTTCTTTTCACATCTTTTCTTGACTCGTGGGCATATAATTTGAGCGTATAAACACATTTTAAATATTCATAAATAGAATTGATCGAATAAAATTACGTTTTATAAGTTCGATGGGATAAAATTGTAGAATTTAAGTAGCGAAAGCCAAAAAAAAGATTTTCGCCAAGATTTGTATTATTGGCTCGAAGTGATTGAGAAGCGATATATTAATACCACCTGTAAGCAAAATTTGAATTTGAAATGAAGCAACTTTTTAATTCTGTCGTAAATCAAGTGAAACATCTCAAATCTATTGTATTATCTTTTGAGAAAATTTTTGACCGCATTGATCGTAATGGTTCACGCAACTTTTTAAATTACTCGAAAGCAAATTATTGATTGCGATTAAAAATCAAAGTTCAATAAATCTTTTCTCTCGAATCACAGATTAAGACATTCACAGCTCGTTATGAAATACGAAATTAATTTACTTTGCCGCTTCCTTTTTATCACTACCAATAAAACATAATTTCAACTATATTTGAACTCACGAATTCAATCTATGCAATCGAAAGTGAATTGTCTCTACTTTTGAAGAAAAAATTTTTCAAGACTTGAATTTTTGCCTAAGAATGCAAATTTTAGTTTTTCTAGATCGTTTGTTGTCAAAAGCAATTTTTTTCATATATTAGATTTAAAGAGAAAATAATTTTCGGCAATTTTTTTCGAAAAGGTGTTCGAATCAATTCGTAAATATTAGTTTCGAAAAGAATGGATGTAATGGAGTGTGTAACTAATACGCAGTTGCGATGCCCTAAGTCTCCGCGGATTATTGTACCATTCTTAGTAATGTTAGCAAACAAAATCCCTTTTTCAAATGTTTTAATGGTATGCAAAAAGATAACAACACATCAATAAGCTCGCCAAGCTAAATAAGCTAATGGAGCGTTTTTCTGAAGCAGTTAAAATTATTTTCAATCACCGTTGTAAAATCCTATGGCACACAATCTGTCGCTCTAAATTAGGGTCAAAAGTCCATCATTGTTTGCGTATAATTTCGCGGAAGAATCTTATTATCGTGAAATTTCATTATTGCCGTAAACAACAAATGTCAACTGTTGTACATTATGACCATTATCATTCTCTTTATCGCAATACTCTTCATTCTTCGGTGATCAGTTTACAAGCAAACCATTCGAATGGCTTCATGCTATTCTCAGAAACTTTTTTGCTCTGTTAGATAATCAAATACGATATGGTAAGGTTCATCGTCGCTTTTTGCGCTTAACGCTCGTGCAAAGTTTTATTCACATGCTTATTTTATAATTAGGTCTATGGCGATATTTTTTATGCTTTGGGCGAACAACTTAACGAATTTTTATTTTTGAAAGCTCTTTTGATGACAATCCATTAATGACTTATCAAAATATTTAGCTAATAAATAACAAATATTTTTATTTTGGCTAATTTACGTTGAGTATTTGTTAAAATCAGATAGAAATATAGTAAAAATTATCAAAAAAGCAAACATGACAGAAATTTGTGAAGTTGTTCGCCCAAAGCATAAAAAACAAAAAAAAATCGCCATAGACATAATTATGAATTTGGCATATGAATAAAATTTTTTACCGGCGTTATGTGCGCCAAACTACTTTTCATATCGCATTAGAACAATAGTCGCGATGCAATTCCTTATTAAGATGAACAGTACAGTTAAGGACAAAAAAGCGTCACTTTCTTCATTTAATAAGGGTGGCGCAATACTCACAGCGTAGTTCGTTTTCCAATAGCTGTTAAAAGTGGAGAATTTTTCTGCAGTTGACTGTATGCATTCGTGTCGAAAAAATTTTTCGCTTTAGTTAAAAATCTTTTGCTGCAAACTTTACTAACCTCTGAACTGTCCTGTGAACTGACCACAAAATAAAATTGTTTAAATCGATTTTATGTGTTCACATATTGTCGACAAAATTAACGCGTTTAATAAGATTAATAATGATAGAACTTTACGCAATTAAATTTTATAAAAATTTTTCGAGCCAATTTATGCGAATTATTTTTGTTCAATTTTAACTTTTTTGCACGAAAACAAAGATATTTTGACAGTTTTTAATCATTTATTGTTATTGTACTTTGCAAGAAAAGTTATAAATAGCGAGTTATTCAAAAACGAGGTCGAATCGGTTAGAGATATGAAAGTGAAAAGAAGGGACTAAATCGATTTCTCTCTTGTGACGAATTTAATTCAAAATAGTTGTTGCACAAGCAAGCGAAATACATTCATCACTTTAAATAAAAGCATTTAAAAAACTTGCAGTCGCATTTTTTTCAAAACTTCATTATTGATATCAATGCAACATACATTCCACTTGCTTGAAGAATGATTTGAATGAGATTAATGTATCGTATCTAGAGAGAGCACGATTGCTAGATACTAAAATCAAATCTTCATTACTCAAAAGAGTCGAAACAAATATTTTTTTCTTGAGTCTAGCTTAAAAAGTTATAAGCTCGATTGAACGATTTAGCTCACTATGACCGATTCAATTTTTTTTAAACAAAAATTTTGAAAAACACACTTTTGAAAAGCAAATTTAATTGAGCAAAACGAATTTTAATTTTTTAAAAGAAGATTCATCAATTGATGCATACAATATAAAATGAGATTAAAATCATTAGATCGCATGTATTGTGCTCATTTTGTGACGCCTACATTTTTCTCAATTCAAAATTAAGCGGTGAAGCTATTTTAAAATATGAAACTCAAAATTCTAAAGAAAAAATAATTTTTATTTTATAAAGTCGAAGAATTTTTATGATTGTTAGTTTATGATGAAGAAAGTGAAAGAAAAATATTCACGTCGCTTCACTTTCACAGTAGCTTAGTGACTTTTGTTCACCTTTACTTACGATTTCTCTTAGTATTCGTGGTTCACGGGTGTTCATTATATTCGTGGCCTTAAAATTGTAAAATTTTTACATAAAAAAAATCAGAAAATATTACAAAAAGCATCATTGGAATCAAAATTAACTGAACTTAACTAAACAGAAATATTGTTGAAAGGGCTTTGATTTCTCTCTCTCAAGAGAACAAACACCGATGAGTAGAAAGGATTTTATATGTTAAAAAATTTGGTGGATCAGATAAATGCATATGCACATATTTGAGTTTTTTATTTTTGAACGTAGAGCTGAATTCGCAAAATTATTGTTAACGATTAGCGTCAATCGCAATTAACTGATGTCTTTTTATTGTCGGCTATCGAAGCGTTAATTGACTTTTTATTCGCAATTTTCTGTCAATTTTCTAACCGAGAATTTCATTCATTAAAATGAAAGCTATTTTTAATAACGCATCAAATGCAGATTTAGCTTGCTTCGAATGATAAATGATCTTTTAACGAAATACATTTTTGTCGTATTCGCAAATTCAATTCAAAAGGGTATTCAAAATCAGAAGTGCGCGCGTTTTTTCAACGCGTAATTATTTTTGATTTTCTAATTTCTCATTTCGAAATTTTTGTTAATCCATTTTAGATGCGGTCCACCACCTTTTGAATTAACAAAATTTCTTTCTAATAGCGTTTCCCTCATCAATACCGCAAAGTAACACACATAAAACCATTTTAGACTCAGTTTAAAACTTATTTCATCAATTTTAGCATAAAAATGCAGTTAAATAAAATAAAAAAGAAATAAAATTGCAATTAAATTATCTAAACTAAACTAAACTAAAGCTTATGCCACAATTCAAATTTTTTCGATGCACAATTTTTAACTTGATGCTCATATTGCAAACAAAATTCTGATTTGATACTTTAAGTCATCGCATGCTTTTAAAAATGCTTTCAGTATAAATCTCATAAAAGTAAACCCAAATCTAACCTCATCTACTGCAAGAAAATTCTATTTTACTTTCGTTCTCTACATCATTTTGAAACAGAGCGCTTTCAGGATCGGAATCCAAATTCAATTCTAGATTTTAAAAATCGTAAAACTTGCTTAGAACAAAAATCTGTGTCACTTTAATGTCTTGTCAAAGAAAAAAGATTCAAATTTAAACAAAATATGAAATTTTCAATATTTTCACCTGCAAGTTTAATTAGGAATTATGAAGGTAGTGAAAAATGAAAATAAAATTTAAGAGTAAAAAAGCTGCTGATTCACCAGAATTTATTTGACTTTTTAAATTATTGTTTACTTATTCTGCTCACTTGATGAGCTTTAAGAACATCTTTTTGTGTTGAATTATGAATGAATTGGTTGAAATTGCATATTACAAAGCTAAACAATGATCGACTTCAATCTGAATCGAATTCAATTCGTTTCGCTGCTTTCTTTCTTAAATTGCGAATACGATTTATTTGTCTGTATGCTTTTCAGCAAATTAAACTTAATTATCATTATCACTGTTAAGAAAACAAACGGTTTTGATGAATAGCATGCAGTGCTTATAGTTAAAAGCGGTTGCTTATGAATGCGTTTGACGATTTTTCAATTAGAATTGCCCGCATTGTGTTTGGCATAATCAGCTTTGTTGTGAAATCACGCTTTCAATTAAATAGCTCACGACGAAATGCTGTGCAATTACAAAAGTTTTACTCGCTCAAATTCGCGCACATTTGTTTATTAATTTCCATTCTTCTCAGCAAAGAACAACGCGAGCTTGATTAGCGCTCGTTTGCTGATGCCATTCACCCTTCTCCGAGCACTTTTTCTCAGCTTTCATTCAAATTCGTCACATCGCAATGTAATCGCCGCAATCGTAATTTTTGTGCGCCAAATTCGGGTTGTAAAATTGCGACGAAAAAAAATCCAAAAACGATTTAAAAATTCAAAGATGAGTTTTGCTTCGAAGGCACACACTTCTTATTTTTATCTATTGAATGCAGAGGAACGCCGATGTTATTTGAGTTGGGGTCAGAGTACAAGTGTAAATACGGTTCGAGGCGAAGAAGATTGCGATTCGTACATCTTTACTCGAGTGACTTCTTGTTGCTGCGCTATGTTCAAGTCTTATTTTTCGAGCCTTTAAGTAATGTTTTCTTACGGATCTGCTTTATAAATAGCAAAACGAAGAAATGTTTTGATAGCTGCAACTTGCACAAGCACTCATCTTGATGTTTCGAAAAGTAAAATGTCACTTTTGTGCGAATCGCTGCGAAAAATAGTGCGAGAGTTATGTATGTGATGTAGTCTGCACAGTTAAAACTCTCGTACACGTCTCATACTTTGCTCCACATCATTTTTTTGGTTATTTTTTCGCACGGAATATACACGACTTAGCCTTTAAGACATGAGTGACACTTACAGAATTTCGCTCTGTTTCGTAGTTTACGGCTGCTTCACTTCCTCCGCTTCTTTTTCGCAGCCGAGAAAAATAATTTTCGCGAAAAAAAAGTGAAACATAATCGAGAACTTATTTCATCTCAGTTTTAAATGCTATTTACTGCGAACTTCAATCTTTAAGCCGTTTTTAATGCACACGTTGTTATTTTATAAAATAAAAATTATTTTTCGTAATACGATCCGCTCGAAAACTGAGGCCATAATTTTGTTTTAATTACGACAAAAAAATTCGCTATTGTTGCATTCATAATCGATGGAATCATTTTTCATTTGCCGAGACACGCCGCGACACACACACACACACACATCGAGTGTGAGGCTTAATTTTGCAACGAAAATCTGGTCGTCTGTGCGCGTTTCTTTTTATGCAGCCGAATATGAAAATTACTTTTCACGCGTTCACTTCGCTCGGAATTTTGCTTTTTGCTCTCTCCGCTCTCGCTGTTTTTCTTACTTCGCTTTGAATAATGCAAAATTCGCCGAAAAACAGTATTTTGAATACCGATGGCTAATGAAGCGTCTATTTGAGTATTTTCGCTGTTGTCGACGCTGAATTTCGTTGTTAACATTATTTTGAATCAATAGAACATGGAACGCGTTTCGCTCTTTTTTCGACTCAATTTACTGCGAGAGAAACGCCCGAAAAAAGTAAATTTTTCAAACGCGAGTGAAAAAAGAAGCGAAAAGAGTTATTTTAATAATGAAAACGTCTTTCGCCAAAATTCTTTCTGTTCAAATGTTTGTTTTTTAAGAATTTTTTGAAAATTCTAAAAGCTCTCATGCGAGCGCAATTCGCTTGTCAGTGTTTTTCTTAACCTTTCCGCCAGCCGTCAACGAACGCGAGCAATTAACGCGTACAAGTCGCACTTCTGTTTTCGAGTACATATTTAGGACCTCTTTTACAGTTATGTAAACAATGTTCACTCAGTTTTCTTGAAAATGATGCTCTTTGATGAAGAAAAACGCTCTATACACGTGTGCGCGGCTATAATTAACTTCGCTTCGAGCAAATTTTCGTACGCGTGAAGAATCGAGTGCGAACTGGTGGTTTGAAAACTTGCCTTCTCATCTTACCAATGCTTTCGAAAAATTGAACAAAGAATCGATTGTACAGCGCACATAACACCATTCGCAGTATTATCCATTAATAAAAAGCTTCTCACTTTCGCAATTTTCTTCTTCTTCTTCATTTTTACATTGTTACTCGACTAATTTTCATTTTCAAACTTTTCTCCTCTTATTTAAAAATGAAAAACATGACAAAGTATTCAAAATTTTTCTAGCAAAGTACGAATCGATTCTCAATTCAAGTTTAATTAATTGAAGAAGCGTTTTCCACATTTCGCAGAAACGCACAAATGCAAAGCGACATGAAATGTAAATCTAGCGATGAGTGAAAGGAGACAGAAAAAAGCGGAGAACAAATGGAAACAAAGTTTTTTTCTTTGTTATTATATTACTGTCAAAACGGGAACGTTTCATCCGATGTTTGATGATACGCTCGAAAATGGTGAGAAACTCAACACTTGCAACCTTTTAGAGCCCAGAAATGTTTTCATCAAAACCGTAAATCCTTTTCTTTCCTCTTTTTAAGTTATTCTCGTTTTTTACAAACCTAAAAGCACACGACTATTGGCAGCTCTTTAGAAGTGAGTTTTGTTATGTTTTGCTCAATTATAAGCGATCCAGCAAAAGATGCTCATTAGAGTTGGTCAGTGGTGAGAACTTTAATGGAGTTCGACGCTAAGTGAGTGTCCAACTTTTTTTAACATTTTTTTCTCATCCGTCCATGTAAATAAAAAATTTACGCTGATCAAATTAATCAATGCTTAAGCTAAATGTTTAAAACAATCTCTCAAAGCGGCAAAATTTTCAGAATCTTTGCTTTTGTATCTTAAAACGCTTCACATACATTCATTCTTTATGTTTGTTTTATGGTTTGCGTTTGCTAAAACTTTTCTTACTAACTTCTTTGTATTTCAACAAGCACCGTCTAGATAAGAATTTGATCAAAAGGCAGCGAGAGCTTATGTAATGCTTACAATAAGAGCATGAGCTATACAAATATGTAAATTCAATTCACAATTTTAGATTTCATTGCATATTACGAACATTACGATAAGAGCAAAATATTTTAATTTTAAATAAGATACTTTAAAATGAAATTTAATCAAAGGATTACCAAACTAAATGCTTGTAATTAATTTTTGTTTTACATATTGGCTCAATGTTATAGCGCTGATTTTCGACTCATTTCTTTAAAATTTCAAGTCAATTTCGCTTCTTTGCACTTTATCTTCAGCTTATCTTCACCATCCACTTATACCTTTGAACAAATAAGAATCTCGATTGCCACACTGTGCAAGTTTAGCAAATTAACGAGAAGTGATTTGAACTGTTTTTTTTTTTGTGCTGAGCTGTTAAAAGTGCATCTGTCGGACAAATCTGGTTCAGGTGATGAGCGAACCATTTGAATGGCTCGAAATTTTTATTTTGTTCGAAAGCGAAAAGCAAAAAAATGAAACGAGAGAAGTTGCGCTTCATTTTCGTATCGCTTTTTCTAGCTCGAACTGTGCGAGCGAGTAAATGAATGTGCATTAGCAACTCGAACGTAAATGGAATGATGTTGACAATAACGATGATTCTTAGTGTTCCTTTTGGAAATCAAGATAGAAAGTTGTTTTGGATGCTATGGAAATGTTTATGGCGATTGTTGTGATTATGGCGATGATTATAAATGAGTTTGTAAGTAGAAACACTAAAAGTGCGTTTCGCTCATTGCCTCATCAAAACGACGCCGCATTTCGAATGTTTGTTCTTTTTTCACTTTCGCCGCGTTTCGAGCGAAAAATGCAAACATATTTCACTCTGTGTACAAAAGAATTTTCACTATTGGCACGAATGGTGCTCGAACGTACACAAACACACACACACACACAATATTTGACGGATTCATTGTGGAAAAGTGACCACGAAACGTTCCCAAACTCTGTTTGCCAATTGTTACACAGCTGTAACGTTCGGAAACGAGGCTTTTTTCTTCTGCCTTTTTGACCATCGAAAGAATGATTGATTAACATTTTTATACGAGTAAAAAAGAGAGGAAGCGTTCGCTTTCGTTCGCTTTGCTCGAGCAAAAGCGAACGAGTACTAGTGTAAATGTTGGCCATCTTTATCGAAGCGAAATTGCACTTTGCACTCCGATCGCATAGAAGTGTTTTCACTTTTATTTGTTCGCTCGAACGGATGCAATTGCTTAATGGCAAAACGCTGGCGCTATTAATTCAAAAAATATGATTGTTGCATGAATATATGCGGCCATTCTTACAACTTGTGTTGCGTTCACAAAAATTAATGAATACTGAGCACAGCAATGAGTTTCGATGGATACTCGCACCAAAGTAGAGTGTTCATTGCAAGCAATGTCTTAGAAGACGAGCAAAACGCGAGAATACAATAGAACGAAAGAAGCCGTCGAAAAGTAGTCTTCGGCAAGCTAATGACCCAAAAACAGTTACTCGCACCAATTTGAGCAAAGAAAACCGTTGCTTACTCGCTTTGTTTGTATTCCTTTTGCATCGTTGTTTTCCCGCTCTCTCTCGAGCAGCTCCAATTTCTGTTTCATCGCACGAATGGCCGCTTCGGTCACTTGTAGCCTCGAGTTTATTTTACTTTTCTAGCTACATGGAAGCAGTTAACCAGTTTTCAAATATCGCTGCCGTTTCAAAAGAGAAGCAATCACACAAGAAAAGTTTAGCAAACGAATTGCAATCAATTCATTCCATAAAAAGTAAATCACGTTTTATTTTCACTACAATTTTCGGCGAAAGCGAGCGAAAACAGGGGCCGAGTGAAATGCAGAGGCGGATTGCTTCTTTCCAACTTCAGCTATAAAAGCGAACAGCTATTTTGCTGATTAAAAAATTCGGTCACGACGCTCCTGTTTGCGTCTCCTTGTGATCGTCGAAAATCTCTTTTCCATTGCATATCCTCTCTGTTCACTTTTAATTCACTCGAAAATGAGCTTTGCAAAATTATCGACTTCTTCGACATGTTTTCGCTTTTTCACTTCTCACTTCGATCTCCGCACCAAGTCCGAGTCGCGAAGGCGAGCATTTTGAGCGCTTATCGAGTGTTTTTCAACTTACCATCGCTGGTCTTTAAAAGTATTCGCCGTTCGATAGCGAAATAAGCTTTTCACTCATTTTTTAAGCAGAGAATTTTATTAAATTTTCGCTTAAATAAATTGCAGCGCACTGGAATGCAGCTCTACACAGTGGACACGCAATTTATTTGCTCTCGAAAATAATACTTTGAAAATGAAAATAATGAGCATCTTTTTTAAATATTTTACTACTTGCAATTATAGCGAACTATAAATCAAGTGGTTTTTTGTTTCGCGGCGATAAATCTAAGAGACAAAGCAGAAAAAATTGACTTCGAGTTCGGACAATCGCAGTGCTATCGCAAAAGCAATAGCGACACTAATTTACCGTTTTAATAGTTTTTGTGAAATGTTATGAGAAATGGAAAAACTATGTTTATGTATACATTGTAACTTATTCTGATTTAAAATTTATCATTTGGAATTATCGCGATATTTTTATGAAAATTACAAATAATTTCGTCAACTCATTAGCTCGAAACTCTTCATTCGAAGTACGTGCGAAGTTCTACTAAAAATTATAACTCGTGATGATAATATTTTGTATTAAATTATTGATTTTTGCTTCGAGAAAACACATATCGTTGTGGCAACAAGTAGAGGTTGTAGAGGGAAAACAGAAATTGTTTTAAATAATCTTCAATGATTGAAATCGCACTCACACTCATTTCGAAGACATTAAGATTTTATTCGCAGCGAATATTAAGTTTGCGACAAACAAAAAGCTGAATGAAACGAAATGTTTATAATCGCTTATAAACACTCGCGACAAATTCAATGGCTCTCTATGCTTTGCTTATTTATTTATCTAAAATTGAAAAGAGACGCGATGAATGGCAAACTTTTCAAGTCGTACAGATGCGTCTTTGCCGCAAATTACTGCAAAATTCATTCGGAAATGATGTTTGCCGTCGAATATTTCGACTTGTTGGATTTTCTTTCAAATCTCTCAGCGAGGCAAAAATAAATTTTATTCGAAATCATGTTGTATGAGTAGATGCATGCATGTATTAGGCGTGATGCATGCGTTCTCAATACACATCCTTTTCTAACCAAAGTTTATAGTGTGCGGGAACATGGATTTTAGATTCATCTTCATCTTGTTTATCGTACTTTACTCTCTTTTCTCTCTTCTTTCTTGCACATTTCTTCTATTCAATGTGCCCTGCATTTCCATAAATAACGATCTCAGCGCGAAATGAAGATCGCATACCGCGATTGCATAGCATTCTTGCGTGCGTTGAAAGGCAAAGCCGATTCGTCGACGAATAAGCCGCTTCTTTGACAGTATCTTCTTCTTAATTTTTACATTCTTATTTTCGTTTTTACTCTTCTTTTTTTCGAAAAAAGAACTTCGTTATCAATATTTGATTAATGTTTGGTCTGTTGAGAGCGAAATGAATGGAGACAAAATGAAGCCGATGTATGCGCTTTCATCCGCCGCGACCGTCTCATTCTTAGAATTCTTTGAGCGTCTCTGTAAAACGTGAAAATATTTGCGCATAAATCTTGAAAGCGATAAACTCTCGTTTTAGAACAAGGCTTTGATTAATTCGTTTTTAAACAACGCTTCTCTTCATTTCAACGCATTTGTTTACCAGCGTGTTTTGCGCCCGAAATGCGTCTTTACCGCACACACACAGCGAGCTTGCCAACTGTTCGTTTGCAAACGTTGTGAAATTCATCATTTTCGTTTTAAAAATTTGAAGCCAGCGCAATGCTTTTGAAATTTGCATTTAGCAAAGAATTTGTAACTCGAAGTTCGTTTTCCCTCTAGCCAAACATTGGCTTCATTACAAAATTCACATTTTGATTGTTTTTCCAGTTAAAAATTTGAATTTCCGAAGTACATTAATTACAATTTCGTATGCCAACAATGAAGCACATTTTTTAAACTTCACAATCGTTTCGGGCACAGGCACACTAATAAGCAGTCTTTTTGTTGTAAGATTTCCAATGTTTGAATTAGTCAATTAACAAGCCACTGGTGAGATTTTCGCATTTATATTCTGTTTCATTAGCTGAATGCTGGAATTTCTTCTTTTTTCTCAAAACTATTTTAGTCTCAATTATAAAACTTCGAAAATATCAAGCGAACAATAAGAAACATTTAAATGGGCTTTCAACTTTTATAATTACTAGTGCTAAACGCTGCATCCAATATGTCATGCATTAAAGTGGTTAACTAGCATTGCTATTCGTGATAATTTGCTTTAATTGACGTTAAACGAATGCCTTAACCTTTTTATTCTTCTTTTGAGCAACATCATCGTGCTTCTAAAAATAACGAAAAGCAAAGCTGATATATATTAATAGTAAAAACTAAAGCAGAGCATGTAATACAAAATGTGCGAGCAAAATCGAGTAAATCTTCTCATTAAATTTTAAACGGGAAAGCGAAAGAACATTTGCGAGTGGTAAATGTATTCTAATCGAGCAAAACTGTCAGTTGTTGTTGAGGAAAATCGCTGACTTACGACTTTAAAGTTTAGTCGCAAATCACTCGAAAGCGATTGCGAAGGAAGCATTATAAAATTGTTCTCATTTGAAATCGCTGCAGATAGCGGATCGATAATTTTAAAATCATCTGAAAACTTGTAACAATCGCAATCGGCGCACTTTATTAAACATTTGAAACATGAAAAGGCAGCGAAATAAAGAGAAGATAAGTGTGAAAAATATCGTTCGCATTTTGCGAAATGGCTGTTAAATTTGCGGCTTGCGGTGCACTGCGAAAGTGCGGTGTGGTGATGACAGTTTTTACAAATAGCTTTACGGGTTATGAAGACGAACGACGAACAACCATCGGCGATTTAGTGCGATGCAAAAATTTCAGCAATAAAAGCTCTCGCAACCTTTGTTAGCGTTGTTGTTGCTGCTGCCGCTGCTGCTGCGGCATCAGTTTAATAACAAACTGTCAGGCAGACAGCACATGATTCGCCATTAGCTCGCTGCTTATCGCGTTGTGAATATATTTCGAAAACAAATATTGGCGCAATTTGTTAAAAGCGGGTTCCTTTCTTGACTCAAATTTCGAGATTGCTTTCAAAGGAAAAGGCGTAATGAAAGAGAGAGAGCGAGCGGAATTTGTTCACTTTTCTGTTGTTCGAATGCAAAGTTTTATTCTTTTATTTCGCTTTCTGCACTTTCGACAAAAGCAAAAACGAATTGCACACAAAAGTTGTGCTCTTTGCTCGATGCGAAGCTGAGAAAGTGGAGCCGAGAGCAGCGAACCTCTATTAACCCTTCAAAAAGGTCTATAATTTTGTTTCTCAAACAATCTACACGTGAATAAAAGCGCTTAGAAAGGAAGAGCGAAGACTAATGATTTTCGTTGATCAAAGTAACATTTCTTCTTCTTCTTCATCGTCTTCGCTCGCTTCTTCCTCATTTCTCCTGCATTTCATTTCAACGGCGAACGCTACGTCAATGATTACCCCTTAATGCTGCATGTGTCTCTTAATGCCATAATGTCTCGTCTTCTCCTTCTAATAAGTTTATTGGGTTTCCCTGCTACTCTCTTCCCGACAAAAGCATTACTTTCATTGAGCCAACAAAGAAACCGAACGATCGCCAGTATGCAAGCGATGGGTGATGCTGCCGATACTAACGTCGTTTTTGCTTTTCATATCCAGGATTTTCGTTTTGCGACTAAACATTCACTTCTGAGGCTAACCTTGCGTGCGTACAATGGCTGCATTCGATGACAACGCAGCGGCGAGAAGAGCAGAGGATAAACGCGAACAAACATCTTTTCCGAGCTCGCTTCCATGTCTGGTAAGAATTGCATTTCACCAAAACAAAAGCGAACAGAGCGCCTCGCAAACTATTTCAACGCTGGCCGAGACCGACGCAATATTAACATAATTATTGAGGTGATTAATGAAATGTGGTGCTTATTTTCTGCTATCTTCCTACTAAGAAAATGGCCTGCTCAGCTCGCCTCAAAAGCACGTCTTTTCAATTCAGCGAATGAAAAGCGTTGTTTTATGAGTGAAAAGCGTTGCCGCTATCTCCTCGCGCTTCTTTGTGTCCAACTTATTATGAATTCTCAAATGAAAGCGTTTATCCCCTATCTCGCACGCTTTCCGCTAAGAATCCATTATGTATTAAATAATTACGCTCCTTTCTCGATATTCTCGATTAATCTTTTCTCCAGAAAATGTGCCGTAAATTAAATGCTTTAAAAACGACAAACCACAAGTAAAATTCATAAAATTCAAAACACAGGCGTAACACTGATTTCGCACGAGTTCATCTCAATACAAACCATTTCCAAAACATCGAAGAGTCCCAGACAATTGCTTAAAATTAAACAACTTCAAGTGCAATATTGAATCGAGAATCGCCATTTCATTTATTTTTTATTTACCTGTTTGAAACTTTATTTCGGCTTCATGTTAACACTGTGAATGCATCTAATCGTTTGCGTTTTACTTGAGCGAATTTTTTTTTGGTTTAAATTTACGCAACCAATCTATTAATTGATTAATGATTCTATTAATTGATTAAATAAAAATTGAATTTTTAAATTTAATCTTTTTTCGTCATCCTTTGAATCTGCCTCAGCTCGAGGATGATCTGCTTTGCTTAAGATTTTATCTTGGTACCGATTATCAGCAATTCTCGTTCCTTAACGAATATAAATTTTATGATCGCTTAGCAAATGATTCGATCGAGACGAAAACACAGTGAAGTGTTTGTTCTTGAAATCATATTTCTAATGAGCAGGGAAATGAAAAGAAGTTCTCATTGAGAATAGCTGAAAACGAGCGTTTGCCAGTCGTAATTTTTTCGAGCGAGTTCGCAATTTTTATTTTCTGAATTACAAATTAGCTTTTCGATCAAAAAGCAGAAAGTGAATGTTGCCAAACATGCGAAACAGTAATTTAGGTTTACGTGCAGGAAATAATCCTTTTTAACATTTAAGCACTCACTGCGAGTTAAATAGCAAAATTTATACAGGATTTACTTACGAATTGCCAAAACTTCATATAATTCTGTGTTTAAGTAAGTTTTTTCCTCTCGCAATCGTTCGTTTTTCTTCGGCGACCGAGTATTTGTTCGAAAAGTTTCGCTCACTTTTCTCTCTCTCTCCCACTCTCTTTCTTCGCTTGACAGTGATGGATGAGACAATATTACACTCGAGATGGTATATATATACATACACATACACACACACACACACACACATGCATTTCGCATTGTAAGAACAGTTACCCATCGGAGGACATCTTTGCAAAGATGACATAATACGGCATACGTGTAAAAGTGTTGTTTGTTCAATGCTGATGCTCAATTTTAAGCAGCTAGAGTGAAAAAACGTTTCGCGAAACGATTTTGAGCGAAGAAGAAAAGTTTGAAAAACGTAAAGCGAAGATTAGAGCAGAGAAAAAGTGTATGTTTCGCATTGTGAGTAATTTTTTCGCGCTTTTCGGCGAGGGACGCAAGAAATGCACTTTTCTTCTTTTCGCTCTTCTTGTATCATTCGACGAACAGAAGATTTCCGAAATTGCATTTATTTTGCGCAAATTGACAGCGAAAAGAACGAGAAATAAGCCGCATTTCTATCGTTTCAGCTAAATGAGAAATTGCTTTCTCTATGAGATGTGTTGTGTTAAAAAACGCAATAAGTAGCAGTTTGCGATTAAAGCTTTTGTATTGAATGCAGCTTTTTTCGTTAAAACGATGCGTTTTCGACCATATTTACACTGAAATTGCTGCACTAAAAACACGCTTTTCAATTTTAATCGATTTCTTGTCTCCGTTTTTCTTTTTAATCAACGCAGCTTTAGATAAAAAATTTAACATTGTTTACGTGAATACCCAAAACTCGGCTAAATGCGAAATGAAAATTTTAAACTTTAAAGCGCATTTGAGAATTTGCTTCAACGCTTTTTTTATGTATTCACTAGAGACTTGATAACATGTTGCTTTAAATGAGATTTTATTTTGCTTAAAATTCGGATGAAACGAGCATTAAAAATACACCAAAAGCATCTGATTAATTCCAGCTTCCAATATTAATAATACAAACATCGATTTTTACAATTTCTAATCATTCGCCACTGATTAAGTGAGCATTGATCGAATGGTTACAAATTTAATTCATCAAGAGATGCAATCAGATAAATTTTAGCCGTACGGACGTGATCATTGCATTCATTGTCCGAGAAATCAATTTGAAAAATTGCACTTAAAGTAGCTTCAAATCTTTAACATCCATTTTTGTTCTGAACTTAAATCTTTTTTGTGTGTTGTTTAATTGAAAATAAATACGAAACTTAAAAGCTGTGATCGTAATCTTTGCTAAAACGCTTATTCTACAGTTTAAAAATTTGTATTCAATTTTATGTTTATAATGAAACACATTTTTTATGAATAGTCTCTCGACTGCTTCATAAATCATAAATTTAATTCTAATGTAAATTTTCAATCATCGCGTTATCCATTGCAGCTGATTTACAGTCGATTCAACAAAAATGACTCGAATAATTAGAATTTGCATGAAAGAAGTGAACTCTTTTGTTGATTCGATTATATGTACATTATGCGCTTTAAACAAATAGAAGTTTTTTCTCGAATGAGTGAACCGAAAATTAATTCAACCTCACAAATGAATAGGTTGAAAATCGATTTTTCGCATGCAAGATCGATTCGATTCTTCAACTCTTTGATGATGGAGAATTCAAAAATGTTATTCAATGCTTTTTGATTGACATCGAGTTTTATGAAATTAAATAAGAAAAAGTTGCTTATCTTACCTTTCTATTTGATATTGAATTAGATGAACAACTTTTTTTGCATAGTGAAAATTTAGAAAAATTAAGTTGGAAATAAAGTTTGATTAAAAATTTATTTATTTCAATCAAAAACCTATCGAAATCTGAAGAATTATTTAAAATATTTGGCAAGTTGAAAGCTTTTGAAGAAGTTTTTTGCTTCAAACAGTACTTAATATAAAAAATTTACTCATTAATTTGTTAGCATTTTGCAGAAAAAGTAAAACTTTATTACATTACATCATTTGTTTATCTATAAACACATGAATTCGTTTAACTTGCAATCATTTAATAATTAGCGAAGTGTAACTCGTTCGCAATTACGCGCAATTTTTTGTGATCGTATTTTCAAGTTAGTTTATTAACAGTTTATCAATATCTAAAGTAAATTAAGATTTTGCACTAATTTTGGTCATTTAAATAAAAATTCTCTCTCGAGATGATTAGACCAAAAAAATTTGAATTAAAAAATTAATATTTTCATTATCTCGAATCAAAATAAAAGCGAAAAAAAGTTGATTATTCCGTTACGATTACTGTTATTAGCGTTGATGAAAATAAATTTAAAAAATGATGAATCGTTTGAAAAAGAGAAAAAAGTTGACTGCGAAAAAAGTTTGAAAAGCTATTTGCCGTAAATTATTAGTTTTTGCGAGCGAATGAGACGAGAAAAAACAAAATAAAAAGCATTTTGTTTACTGGTTGACCACTAATTTGGAAGTTTATGAAAAATTTAGTGTTCAAGTAACCGTCAAAGCTAATAAATTTCGCTTTTCGGCGAATTATTAACAGTAGAAAAGTTTTCGCTGCGCTTACAGTGGGTCAAAGGAAGGAAAAGAATCGTTTGTGTTCGTTTCGCTGTCAGCTCATTACTTCATCCTCTGTTTGCTTTTAGAGACAAATTTAGTCAGCTTTTAGCTTTGACTTTCATTTGTTATGATTTGAAATTAATTGCGATTCGCGTAAACAACAATTTAAAGGAACATTACTCAAGTAAAACTCGAGTTGCGAGTACTTTTAAAATCGTTCGTTTCTTCTGCATTCGGCATCATTGCGAATCGATAGGCTTTCGCTCGAAGTTGTTGTCCATTCTGAAAGTGGCGCGCGAGAAGAGCACTTCCTCAAGAGCTTTTTTGCTTCTTTTTCGTTCTTCAAAACGGCGAAATCGCTTCAAACTCGCTGTTTTGAATGCTGTAAGCAAAAGAAGGAACAATTGCTCGAGGTAAATCGAAATTAGAAATCTCGAGTCAAAATGTGCGCCATATATCATAAATCATTTAATGGTAGCAAGCAGCGTAAATTCGACTTTGGACGCATCCGTTCGAAGTAAAAGCAACGCAAAGTAACTCTGTTGGAAATACATTTGCTCTTTAGGACCAACAACTATCAATACATACAATAGAAAGTGTAAAGGCTAAAGCAGTGCAGCAGTCGAACGCACAGTTGGACTGAAAGCATTCAGTTACATTTATAAGTTAAGCCAATTTTGTTGAAGCAACTGTAATTTCCTATTCTAAGCACACAACAACTATTTTCTCGATGGCAATATTCATTTAGCTGCTCGCGTTTAACAAAAACGCCGTAAATAGTTCATTCGACAAAACTTTGCTTTTAACAAAGTCGCCAACAGTTTTTCGCGAATAACTATTTTCGCCGGCTGCTGTGCGGACGCGTGAATCGAGAGAGACGGCAGTCAACTTCGATCTCGATTACCGCTGAGACTAACTGCGGTTCGGTCGCACGCTGTACGCCAGTTTTTCTCCGCGAATAGAAGCGAAACGAAATAAAAAATGATTATTTCGCTCGAAACAAGACATTGACAGGAAATAAAAACGAGCGCTTTATTGCATTAATGGTAATCACTTTTAATAGAGACAACAAAATAAAAGCATTTTGTTTTAGCACTCATTAGTAGTTTGTGCGACGCGTGTACTATCTTCTCTGTGCGCTGTGCACATTCGAAATAGACGAAGCAGCGAAACAGCGGATGTCTAATTTATGCATCTTATTGCTGCTTTTAATGGTCTGTACTTTCGCTGCATTCTACTGAATGTCAATTAAAAGCAGTCACTTCGTTTTCTGTTAATTACTTTTTGCTTTTCTTCATTTTCTAGAATCTAAATTTTTGCGATTCATCTCGGCACTTCGAGAAACGCTTATTATGAAAATGCTTACGCTGTGATTTATGAATGATGCAATTAAAACTCAGTGCGCATTTTCAATTCCTTTCGCAATTTACAATTTGCTCTCTCCTCTAAGCTTCGAAAACAAACTTTTTCAGCTTGTTTAATGTGTTAATGTAAAAAAATTAGTCAATAAATATCTAAAAAATATTTTTCAAAATAAATAAATTTACAAATTACCATATTCTGAATATTGAATTTGAATATTTGAATCTTGTGACACAAAGTGTCACCGTACAGAAAATAATTTTTATTCGAAATCGCCGCACCGATTTGCAATACGGCATAAGAAATAATTATATTTAACTCTTATCTCAGCTTGATATTCATAGACTTTGCGCTTTTTCGGCGCTCTCAAATTTTCACATTTTTAAGTAGAAGAAAAAACTTTCGCGTATAAAAGTTTCTATAGCTTTTTAAACTAATAATATTGCGAGAAAAAATTTTTATTGCTAAAAGCAATATAAAATATACGTTCAGACTGAGGAAAAATGAAAATGAGAAAGTATGTTCAGCGAATAAGTTTATTTGCTGACAGGTGGCTAACAGAAAATTGAGGCGTCATTGCATTTCGCCTTTTTCAATATTCGTGTTTAGATAATAAAACTTAAATTTGGTTGCATTTCATTTATTTGTAATGTTCCGCATTTGATGATCTTATCTTCTAAACAACAACAACATTAAACTGATCTCATGGTCTGAAGTGATCTTATTTTTCTACGTCAAACAAATGAACCAACTTGCGGTTGTTAGCATGCGGCGAATAAACTCATCCGTTGAACACATTTAGTTTAATGAAAATTGTTAACTAGTTGAGAAAAGTTACATAAAAGTAAATAATTGAAAAAACTGTTTGAAACAATTTATGCTTATGCGACTCATGTAAAATTGTTAGTCTATTAAAAGCCATTTGTAGTTGTAGAGAGTCTTAAGCAAAGAGCTTTCTTGTCGTTTACATAAAATTATTTTTCTTTCATTCTTTTCGAATCAAAAATTTTTTTTAATTTTTTATTTTTAGAAAAATCTAAATTTATTTATGAAACATCAAATAAGTATACACACTCGTCATACAATTTGTAGAACGGTAGAACATTAAAATTTCT